>JAOBYG010136761.1:0-10783 GCA_025403545.1 Epizoanthus stellaris
CATGATTAGTATAAACATGTTTAGAGTCTAGTCTGAACACAGTATTAGTCTTGGAATTTCGGAAGCAATATGGAGCATCATTTTATAACTTCAACGCTTTGTTCCCTTGAGAATAAAGGCGTCGCGAATTAAAAAATCTACTTTTACGATAAGAGCTATTTCTTGTTAGATTAATGGATTTTGGCCGAAAGTAAAACTTAACTTTCTTACAGATATTATAAACAAGCATTTTATCAACTAATTTCAATAATTCAATCACTAAAATAAAAATAAGTGTAGGTAATTCGAGTTTGTTTACCAAAATACCTACATGGAGATATAAATATTGGCTTAAAATAGTTTTATGAAACAAATAATTCTCCAGTAAACAAACAATATTGTCTTACCAATAATGTCGACATTTGGAGTTCAGATGAACTGTTAGCATCGCAAAATAAAATTTCTAGTGGACTAGTGAACAAATAGGACAGAAATCAGTTGATATTTCTGCATCACGAAATAGAGCAGATTTCATTGGGGCGTTGTCAACAAATCTAGAGACATTGTTATTTCTGGTTGCCAGGCTACTGATACGGCTAACTGCGGACAGCCGGTATATTGACGGACATGTTGACAAGGATTGAACAGAATTATAATTCGGTAAACTTCATTTCAGTACCATACCGTAAATTTAAAACTACGATTTTTAAATATAGCCCAAAGCACAATATTTTAAGTTTGTTGATTCGTAATCCACTTCCATCTGCGCTATCCTGTACTGTAGCTCAAATTTCTTTCTTCTGTTTTGCATTTTAGATTATTTGTATCGAATATATTTACTTATTTGATGACATTTGGTTATTCTTCAAATTGATATTCACAAACATTAGGTGATACCAAATTTCGGTATAACTCGAGCGACCATTCACACGGAAACCATTACATAGTTTCTATCAACATAACTTTCATGGGAACAAGGATTGCTCTCTGTAAATTAAAGTTTCGATTGGCTATATCGCGTATCTGACGTCAGGACAAGAGTGTATTTCCTCCGATATCGATCCAATAATTAGAGGTTAAATCACTCTTGCTTGTGTTTTGTCGGCGAATACATGTACAATGTATAATGAACGAGGAATTTCGAATACTGCGCGAGGTTTTAGCTGAAATTTCCAGTTCATTATACACTGAGCGAGTTCATGTATTCGCCGACAAAGTATGCGCAAGAGTGCTTCAACAAATTTAATATTCAAGTTGAGTTCACTGCAGGATACTGAACAAAACAACCAGGCTTAACACATAAGTTGAATTGAACTAGGGGAAACCGATTTTTATTGAGGAAATGCTTCCTGCTGCTGAAATCAGGCGATGCAAAGTGAAAGCAACTAAAATTTTAAAGGAATAAAGCCACTTATGGCCTCTGTGATAAAAAGTATAACGCATGGTTTTTCAGTGCGTTGTACTTTTTATCACATGATTTTCGCCGTTATCACGAGGTACAGTATGACCACGTGGTACAAATAGACCAATCAGAATCGAAGTATTAGTACAGCGTACGAAACTTGAATATTACTGAATACTCAGAAACTGAGGATATTGACTAACTTATCTCTGATAATTGCGTAATCTCGTCCGTCTCTAGCCTGGATAACTAAGTAACCTTGTTCCTGAGAACTGAGTAACCTTGTTCCTGAGAACTGAGTAACTTTTTTCTTGAGGACTGAGTAATCTTGCCCTTGAGGGCTAAGTAACCTCGTCCTTGAGGGCTCAGTAACCTCGTCCTTGAGGGCTCAGTAACCTCGTCCTTGAGGGCTCAGTAACCTCGTCCTTGAGGACTGAGCAACCTTGACCTCGAGGACTGAGCAACCTTGACCTTGAGGACTGAGCAACCTCGTCCTTGAGGGCTGAGCAACCTCGTCCTTGAGGACTGAGCAACCTCGTCCTTGAGGGCTCAGTAAACTTGTCCTTGAGGACTGAGCAACCTTGACTCTAAGGACTGAGCAACCTTGACTCTAAGGACTGAGCAACCTCGTCTTTGACGACTGAGCAACCTTCACCTTGAGGAGTGAGCAACCTCGTCCTTGAGGGTTGAGTAACCTCGTCCTTGAGGGCTGAGCAACCTCGTCCTTGAGGACTGATCGAGCAACCTCGTCCTTGAGGGCTCAGTAACCTTGTCCTTGAGGACTGAGCAACCTTGACTCTAAGGACTGAGCAACCTCGTCTTTGAAGACTGAGCAACCTTCACCTTGAGGAGTGAGCAACCTCGTCCTTGAGGGTTGAGTAACCTTGTCCTTGAGGACTGAGCAGCCTCGTCCTTGAGGACTGAGCAACCTTGACCTTGAGGACTGAGCAACCTTGACCTTGAGGACTGAGCAACCTCGTCCTTGAGGGTTGAGTAACCTTGTCCTTGAGGACTGAGCAACCTTGACCTTGAGGAGTGAGCAACCTTGACCTTGAGGACTGAGCAACCTTGACCTTGAGGAGTGAGCAACCTCGTCCTTGAGGGTTGAGTAACCTTGTCCTTGAGGACTGAGCAACCTTGACCTTGAGGACTGAGCAGCCTCGTCCTTGAGGACTGAATAACCTCGCCCTTAAGGACTGAGCAACTTTGACCTTAAGGCTTGAATAACCTCGTTTTGACTGCTGAGTAACCCCTAAGTATTCGTTGCTCGACTAGAATCTGTAGGTAGCCACTGTGTAACCACGTGTTATGTTGCGTTGCAGATATACCTCCAATCTTGGCAACACAGCCAGTCAGTCCGGTTATCACGAGAAACTCCTTGGGAGAGATCTCGCAGATAACGAGTGGCACCAAGTTGATATCAAACGCGATGGTAAAATGATTCTTTTGAGGTTGGACATTGATAAAGTTACTTTCGAACTGCCGGGAAAATACACCACACTAGACTTGGACGGGAAGATTTATGTAGCTGGCATTGACAATGAAGGCAAAACGGCCATGCGTCGGTTGAGACGACCCTATCCATTTATTTCATTTTCTGGCTGCTTAGACGACGCCGCCATCATGGGACTTAACGTGTTACAAGAAGTTAAGAAAAAAAACCGCGGGGCTGTAATGCATGGAAATGAAGTTTATGGCTGTCAAAATCAATCTGGGTACGATCCTGTTACCTTTATTAGGCCCCAGTCCTATTTGCTTGTGTACGCTGCAGAACTAGACACTTTTAACTTTAGCTTTAAATTTCGAACTTATGACAGGGATGGCATGTTGCTTTATCAGGAGCTACGGAATCGTGGAGGTGCGGATATATTCTTGAGTCTTGAGTCAGGGAGAGTTAAACTTCAAGTAACCTTTCAAGACCCTCGTCTCCCGGTCACATTACACGCAGGCTTTGAACTCGAGGACGGACTATGGCACTCGGTCTCAGTCTCCATCAGTGGACTCTCGGCCTCGCTTCTTGTCGACAAGGACAAAGCCTCGCATTTGATCGACTCATCTCTCGGAGTGCGTTTTTCTAACAGTCGAAACACAAAAATTGGGGCAAGTTATAAACACACTCTTGGATTTATAGGATGTATGTATAACTTAACAGTTCAAGGGAAAAGAATCGATCTTAATACCGTTGTAAGCTCGCAAGTAGAACGTGGAAAATGTTCCCTGTTAGATTATTGTTTGCCGAATCCCTGCAAAAACAGAGGCAGGTGCACACAACGAGGTAATCGAACAATCTGTGACTGTACACAGACGGATTATAAAGGGGAACTGTGCCAGGTGCCAGCGTTCGACTACAAGGAGACATGCGCGGACTGGAGAGATGCGGGATTTTCCCGGGACAATTATTATAAAATCAACCCCAAAGGCAGAGAACCGTTTAGCATTTACTGTAACATGAGTAACATAGAAGGACCTTCAACAGTCATTGACCACAATCGTGGTCGAAATCCAATGATTGCAAGTCAAGGCAAGAAGATATCAGACGAAACAATGGGCCCGTTTTATCGCCACACTGTGACGTATGAAACAAACATGCAGAACATACGAGCTCTAATCGAAACTAGCAAATTCTGTCGCCAATATATCAAATACAACTGTCAAAACTCGGTTTTGTTTGACTCGCCAAAGAAGTTTGAAATGTACCGTGGCCGCGGTGGCCGATGGGTGTCGTATGACAGTCACGTGCAAGATTATTGGGGAGGAGCGAGTCCTGGAAGTAAGAAGTGCGCATGCGGAGTAAATGGGACATGTGCAGAAGCAAATAAAGTGTGCAACTGCGATACAGTGGACAACAAATGGCGAAGTGATGAGGGTTACATCACTGAATCATCTAAACTTCCGGTTAAAATGCTGATGTTTAGTGTTCAGGGAACTAACAACCAATCCTTTTATACCCTGGGAAGTATAGAGTGTTTCGGGTCAACAGCAGTTTATTCCACAGCTTCTCCTGCTACTAATATTTTAAAAGCCGCGTCTTTGTCTCTCAACACAAAGGAGACCTCTTTCACTGCATCAGCTCGCACTGCTGAAGCTACAACTGCTACCGCTACCACGCAAGCAAAACCCGCTTCGAAAAGCAAGACTCCAAGCTCTCTCAGTACGAAGAAACTCGGCACAACACACTCTGACTCTTTACACGGAAACGGAGAACTCCACACCACAGTTCGAGGAGCGGGCAAGAGTTCCGCTATGACAGCAACGGACGCTACAACAAGTGACACAAAGAGAGAAGCCGGTCCTACAACAGTGGCATACTTCGACAAAGGTAACCCTCCCCCCCTGGTGATAATTGACTCACCCAGGAAATACATTACCATAAAGGAGGACAGTAATCAAGAGCTAGTTCTTATCGTGTTATGCATCATTCTTGCCGTGTTAATCATTGCTATTATCACTCTGATAACCAAGCATCACATTATCTTCGCCTGCAAGTGCTTCGACTCCTCTCTGTATCGTGACGTACAGCACAGGGACAGCATTGAGCTGGGCTCCAACCCTCTATACGGACACAACGAGCCCAACATTTCACAATACGAGACGAGTCCATATCTGCCCAGAGATTACGAGCTAGAATTCTCGCATCAGGGCATGGCAATGATATCCCCCCGGGTAATGCGCCTCGGAGGGCGTAGCTTCCCCCTTACCCAGGCTGAATCTGACACTGACACTGATACCGACAGGCTGGACATTAGCAACGACAGCTCAATCACAAGCGCCAGTAGCTGTAACACTAACGGCTACCCAAATGAAAAACTCAAACCTATCGAGGAGGTTGAAGAATATGAGAAAGGTTCCGTTGAGACAAGTCCACTGAAATCTTCCCCAACTTTCAAAGTGGACGCTAAAATTGAAAAGCTGAAAGACGTGATCCTTGATGTTATAACCTCCTCACAGTTAGACTCGACTTGTGAGGAGAAAGAGAACGCCGCGAATAAGCGGAAACATAAGGAAAAGAAAAACTCCAAACGTAAACATAGCCTATCGTCTTCCATTTCGGATGCTCTGAGTTGCTCCTCGGGTCAGGAGAGTACAATCTCATTAACGTGCAGAAGCAGAACATGTAGCTGCGATGAGGCGTCTGACGATGAGGAGGACAACGCGGAGACAGCGTCCTTTGTAAACTCACACCGTAGTAATGACAGGACCTGCCAGGATCCTCGTTGTAGTAACAAACATAAGTCGAGAGATCCTGTAGACGTATATTTATCATTCGACGATACATCGCACGATCCAGCATACCTTCGTGAGAAGCAAATCCAGCCCATGTACACCCAGTCTAAAACACTCGACACTGATTCCTGTCAGTCAGGAAACAATAGATTACAAACGAAACAAAGAACAAACTATTCACAACCACGGAAAGATCAGGACGAGCGAGGATCGCTGAGCCAGGATATTGTTTTGGTCAATCGATATCCTGAAGGCGCTAGAGACACAGTGTGCAGCCTAGCGGATGTAGAAACTGACAGTAACATTAGAGAGGGTAAAACGTGTTCCTCTAGTAGCAGAAGTAACACAATGACAGAGCTACAATCCAGCAATAGTCAGAAGCTAGATACAGCTTATGTTAGCCAGTGTAGCATCGAAATTAGTTCAGAAGAAGATAGCATTGCTGGGGATAGATACGAAACGGAAATATAGGACAGCCGAGAACGGAGAAGAAACCTTCTACTCCGGTAAATGTTCAGGTGCTGACGTTCAGATGTAGTTCGATTAAAGGCCCATTCCCAACCAAGATGCTTTGCCAGCGTTTGTTATTGTTTACATTCTATCATCCCTTCAAAGCCCACATCATATTTATATTGTTCATTTATATCTTGGCGTAAGAAATAGAATGGTATTACAACCTAGTTTGAAACAATTGGAAGTCAACACAACAAGAAATAATTTGACCATCCTCAATTTATTGTGTCATAAGGAATTCTACACCCGCAAAGTATCATGGATGCATATGGGCCTTTAACTGGGGGAGGCCAAGTCTCGTATAAATGAAGGGTTCCATATATCAGGGTCCGAAAGAATGGGCGCCCTTGTAGCTCTTGAGCTTCCAATATTTAGGTTGCTATTGAATCTTCGAGGTCCAGGATTTTGGTGCCCGACAGCAAATTTGTTTGAAACTCTTCAGGCCTTTTATTGAGCATCAGAGCCCCCTTTAGGTCCTATTAACCATGGAGTTCTGGAGCCCCTTGTTTCATGGGCCCGAGCCTTGGAGTCCTAAGAGACCAATCATTTTATATTGTGGGGTAGGAATGGAAGAATTTCAAGAAAAAGGCTGCCAAATCAAAGCAAGTCAAAAATATAATTTGCACGACAAGAAGTTTTAAAAAAAATGAAAATTAAATAATTTGCAGCACTCTGATTTTGATTAACAAAAAATATTTGCAAGAAAGATCATTCTTCTACCTCCACCCTACTATTTAAATGGTCGATCCCTAAACCCTTTGATTTTGTGGGGAGGGGGGGAGTGGAAAAATGTGTAAAAAAAGAATTCCACGAGCCGAAAATCTAAAAAAAAATTGCACGACAAAAATATTATAAAAACAGAGAGAGAGAGAGAGAGAGAGAGAGAGAGAGAGAGAGAGAGAGAGAGAGAGAGAGAGAGAGAGAGAGAGAGAGAGATAGAGAGAGAGATGTATGTTTAGATATGACTTTCCTGGACATGTAGATTTAGTAACTTCCACATCTGACTTATGTAGGGACATTCATAAAAAAAAGTGCTCTATCGTTTCAGTTGAAAATTTACAAAAAGAACATTTGCTGGTGTCTATATATCTTAATTATTCGAAAAATAATTTGTTAGTTGGTAGAATTCTGTGTAAAACTTTATATTGAAAGCATCGAAGCTTTGTTTCTTTCGCACATTCAAAAGGAATATTATAAATTCTGCACCAGTCAATATCTTGTAGTGTCAGTGTAGATGCCCACTTGTTTTGGCTTTTATACGGCGGAGAACCTATCTTCTTGATGTACTAGTTGTAATATTTTTAGAGCTGCATCTGGTACGTAGACAAAAATATGAGGAAAAGATTTGCACTTGTCTTCGAATTCTTGTCAACAGAAAGTGCATCTCTACAGACTTTAGTCCATGCGTTGGGAATTGCACTCAATACGCTGTAATAGTGCATAAAGTTAGCTTTGAGTTTATATTTTTCTAAGAAATCGGTATATGTTAAAAAGTTGCCATTGTTATCTGTTAAGTCAAGTACATAATTTATTCCCACATTTGCCCACGATTTCCAAAGGAAAGGCTTGTTGTCTATTTTAATGAAACAGTTATTCCACAACGGCTGATATAAAAAATGCTGTGCCGGTTCCTGTGGGTTTCCTATGTAATCTCCCCATGATCGAACTACGTCCTTCCAAAAAGTGCTTGATATCTTAGATGCCATTGACTTTTGTGAAGTTTGATTCAGCGACCAGAACGAAGATTCATTAAGAGTGGAATGTGTAGAAATAAGAGTTTTCCAGTCACTTTTAGTTTTATAATTGGAATCAAAAGATTTTTTAACCATGTTAGTTACTTCAAACATTTTACTGAAATGCTACGAAAATATCCTGGTTGTATTTCTAATTTATTATTTTAAGTTACCGCTATCTTAAGCATTATTTACATAACCTGACAGGAGTTCCTCCGGGTAAAAGCCACTTTACATTCACTTACCCCCAAAATAATTTTATAGGTACGTGACGGACCATTTGAAGGGAAGGGGGATAATTCGTAAAACAGATTTGCACGGCGACTTTGATTGTGAAAAAAATAGCACATGAATCTTTAAAAAAAAAGAAGCAAACTCACCATACAGAATGAACTCAGAAAGCATTTCTAAGGGACCATGCCCCCGGACGCCTCTAAATATTTGAACTCTCTCCTGTTTCTTCCAGATTCCGTCAAAATCAACATCATTTGATTAGTAAATTCAGCCGGTATGCACAAACTTCGAAAAGATCGCTAATTGGAGATGTGAACTCAGAATGCAGCATTTAAAAAGCCGTTTATCTAAATTAAAATTTTCAAAAACTAGTTTTCCAATTTCTTTTTTTCGAAACTGCCCTCCTAATATAAACAACAACGAAGTAATCAGTCAGACCAACCTTTTCTCTATTTTTTTCTCTATTATCTGTCCAACGAAAAACAGTTCCAAATGAAATTATAACCTCTCGTCTCAAAAGAAATATTAATTATAGCTCCTTTCAGGTCACAAAATACTTGTGATTTATTTGCTGTTGGAGAGAAAAAGAACGCCTATTTGGTACAATGCAATTTCGAAACAAGATAAAATAAAAAAAGAAACAAATTTTGATTTTACTTTCCTACATTTCATAGATTAGTATATCTTTCTTTTCTTTTTAATTAGCATTTGAATCTTAAATACTCCGTGTACAGTTGTTCAGTTGGTGTTGTATCCGTAAGGACTTTTACCGACTTCATAAAATGTAGATACAAGAGTGTCTAGTGCATGCTCTCATGTATGTCTGCAAGATGGATTACTTATTCTGGGCAGGTTAAAAGTACACTCAAACTGAAATTGCAAAACTATTTTTCTTGCTATTTATTAGAACGGATTGCTGCAACACAGCACTTCATATGACCAACGCGTGTGTCACATTCTTGCCATGAGGTAGGTAGATACTCGGTTTACCTTTTGTATGAGAACATTACCAAGCCAATGTTGTCACTGCCGTTCTATAAAATTGTCCAACGATTTTATTATTGAAAACAATTGGAAATGTCCTTCCTTCAACTCTGGGGAGAGCGGATAACACTTGAATAACACACCCAAGACTTTCTGAAAGTCCTTTTTCAGTCCGGCTCTGCCGCTCCACACTTCGAAGATTCGCGCTTAAATTTTTCTTTCATGAACACTGATGTGCAAGTCGACTTGTGCCAAGTCTATTTACTGCTGTAAGATTCATATCTCTAATGGACATTCTACAACACCACGATCATCAGCAGCCGACTTTTCCACAATACTGTGTGCAGATTTTAAAAAATTACGTCGGGAAATCCTAAATAATACCGACGCACAGAGACGAGTGAATAGTGTCATGTTGCTCAATTATAAAAGACTTAAGTTATTTCAACTACTACCAATCCGAGAACCTCCCTTTGAGACTGTTCAAAACTAAAGGCACAGTTCAAAAAGGTTTGCAGGACTAGACTAAGCCGTTTTTCTTCACCAAATATCAAGTCCTCGTATTGGCTAGAAGTTATACACATTAAATTGTGATACTTAGTTGTTTTGAAGTCAGCAAAGTTAAATAGGATCGAATAAGATGTTAATTCGGGCCGAAGATATAATATATATTGGCTAATTCTACAATATAAGTGCAATGGAAATCCAGCGTTGTTAAATGGAAAATATAACTGATTCTACAAAGGAAACGGATACGTGTTAAAACAAAGGAGAAGTTAAGTTGTACTATTAATTCGTAGCTACCGAAAAACAAAACCTATAAATCTGATCATAATCATATAATTTCTGTTCTTTGAAAAAGTCACAAAGTTTAACTTCAACTGATGTCAATATGAGAAAGCCGAGAACTGCTTTTCACGACTTTATGCTCACTGAATTTCTACTAATTATAATGTAACAGAAGTAAAGTACAAAGGAAAGTGAATCGTCGAATGCATATGGCAATGTGCAGATGGCTCTTACCTTGTAATACAACAAAATAAAACTGGTTCTTAAGATTGCGACTTGATGGAGGATATATAGGCGCTTCAGTTGTCTCTGCAGTCAGATTACCCGGTGGACATTAGAGATACAAGCCGTCATGACCACGCAAGGTATTGATGAAGTATCTTGATGCTAGGCAACAATAGAATATTCCGAAGCATTTGGTTGTCTATACTGATTACTTCCTATGGGGGCTTTTATTAAAAATAAATCAATTTTTGTGATAACGCACGCTGAAGAGATTGCTTCAAACAGCATCGTGTGACTTAAAGTTTCTTGATCTGCTCCATCAAATGAAGTTACTCTACTATGTCGAGATTTCATGTATCAATCAACTCCCCGTCCCGTATTGACTAAAATCTGGTCGCTACTTTCTGAATGATATTAAATTAAAGCTACAAAGTATTACGAAACCATTTTTGTTATTAAGAATATTGTGTGGGTTAAATAAAAAAAACTCGTGGACCAATAGCATTTAATGTGTAATCTGTTGCTTGGTGACGCTTTTGTATCAAGTGAAAATCTTAAGAGTGAATGTCAGTAAGAATCAAACAAAATTTCAAAATAAGTGGCCACGGTCAAAAAATCGATTCGGCTCATTCTTTGTCCATTGGTAGGGTTAGGTATCTGAATAAACGAAATGGGGTTAGTTTTTTAAAATATTCTATAG
>JAOBYG010136872.1:0-10775 GCA_025403545.1 Epizoanthus stellaris
ATGTAATTTTGTTCAGCGCTATGAGAGATTAGCTTAATAGCGCTATATAAATACAGTTTATTATTATTATTATTATTATTATTTTGGTTCTTGTTATTTTGTGTTTATAGCACATTTGTAATTAGAAGTATAAATATTCAATGTAAATAGTCGAACTCTCCATTGCAAATATCTTGTCCCTGACGAAGGTAGGTCTGGCCTACCGAAATATTGGAAAATATTAAAAGCTGTAAGCAATCAGCCCTGCAGTATTTTTTGATGGATTTTTATGTCGGCTGTTTATGTGTGCCGCGGATATCTTTTGCTGATGTATATGTATTGCTTTATAAACAGATCATAATATTTTCTGTCTGGCTCTCAACTTTCTAATGATTACTTTATTACAGTTTTTAAAATAGATGTCTACAATCGCTTTTTGCCATTTCGAGGCGGAGTCTAGGTTTTCGTCCATGGTCAATTGGACCGTAACCTATTAAATAAACGTTTCCGGTAGCCGGAATGATATAAAAATATAAACAAAAGACTGGAGCTTGACGAAGTTCGGTTGGTCGCGTTCGGTTCGGTGTGTTTTGGTGTTGAAGTTACTTTTTCTTGCAAATTCAGTTTAGTTCTGTGGAGATGTCTACTCAGCCATCTGATGATATCGATGTTGATATTTACTCTTTGGACACGTGTCAGACATTATATATGTTATTTGATGTGAAGTTGAGCTCAACTCTAACGGAGGCAAAAGGCAGAGAGAGAATTCGGCTTGTTCCTACCCGAAGTTGGATACCGTTTCCTCATGGGTACAATGCCAGTGCAGTTGGAGGAGTTGATCACAGTGGCGTCCGTGATTGAAACAGATGAATCCGATGAAAACAGAATCAAAATTAAAGAAAATAATGAGAAAATAAGTGATGACCTGGAAAGAGGAGGCGAGATACAAGACAAGGTTTTGAAAGGTGATGACGGAGAAAAAATATGCAGGTTCCCAGGTAGAAGAAAAAGCAGAAGAGTCTAAGTCGGGAGCGTGGGTGGCAGTTATCAAGGAAGGCGGGAAGGAAGAGACGAGATATGGTCAGGCAGAGAGTTTCTTGGGTAAATTAAGATCACCCGACTCCTGTGAGATCAAGGGGATCAAAATCTACAAGGAAAAGGAGATAGAAGAGGCGGTGGGGAAAGAAAACGAAAGGAGAATATTTTGGAATGTGAAGGCCAAGCAGCTGCAAAAAACCATCCCTAACAAGCAAGCACTTTATGACCGCTTACACCAGGAGTGGCGATTGCACAAAATGGAAATTACAAATACGGTTGCAGAGCCAAGCGGGAAAATGAAGAAGTCAACTTTGAAAAGAAACGTGAAGCGGGTTGAAAAGGCCAAGGAGAAATGTGTGTCAGTGGAAAGAGAACTGACAGAATTACAAAAGAAAAGAGGAAAAACAAGTGCTGATGAAGCAAAGCTGAAAAAATTAATGGCCTCCTACAAGGGAGCACAAACCGAACTTCGTAGGGCAAACAACGCCCACCACAAAAGCGCAAACAAGGCAGCAAAGAGTGATGCATGTATGTAAACACTTCTTGAACAGTATAAGCAATAACTGAGTGCCAAAAACTTTGCTGTTTATATAGCTTATGGCACTATCATATGCAAAATACAAAACTATTTGATAAATATTTTCATATTACGACACCATCGTAAATTGTAGTTTCTCTAATGAAGGCCGGTCGCCCGCTAACTCACTCGTCACTTTCGTCGCTCGTTTTCCTCCGTTTTTAGCTTCGGAGGAACAGAAACAGACATACTCGCAGTCTATTTTTTAATATGACATTTGGGGTGGGGTGTGGTAAAACAAATTTATAAGAACAAAAAAGCGACGACTTTTAATACTAGATATTATTTGATTTATAGTATAGTCTTTGTCTCGTGTTGCTTCTTCAAACGTAAAAACGGAACTTTTCAAAAGATGAAAAACGTTTCACAAAGGTAAAAGCAACTACAATGTACAGTGTTCAATAATTCAGTTTTATTTATAATTAAAAGAACATTATGATTTACAACACAATTTGTCAAACATCTCTTCCATGGACTTGGGAAAATTATCCTCGCCTGGCAGTGTGTCCGACGATGGTACAATATCATCTTCGTCAACTGTACCCTCTTCGACCTCTTCGCCATACCCTTCCTCCAGCAACTCCTGTGATTGCTCAGGATAGCACCAGTTCTCTGTCGCTCTGTGCTCGGAGTCGTGAGAATATTCAGAAGTCACAGAAGTTTCACTGGAAATATCCGATATTGATGGTGATGGGGCCGGGGAGGTTTCATGCGGGGTTACTTGTTCAGTTCTTCTGGGTGCGGGTGGCTCACAAACCTAATAATTGTAAAGTAGTAAAACGCATTGAGAATTATCCCGACAGTATCCGGCTCGAGTGATACCGCACTGCAAATGACATAGCGGAAAAACCCTTCCTGGCTTTCCATATTAAGAACACATATTGTTTTTTTTAAAGCTCTTCTAGCGGCTAAGAACAAAATGTTAGGCCTTGTACTTTGGGAGAGGTGCTATTAGGATCAGCAGAAAAAATAACATTTTCGTATTTATCTCCCGAATGGCATTATGAAAGTTAATAATATTTTGACATGGGCTTTGTACAACGACAACAGAGGTAAAACAGGTACAGTTTTGACATACCATTGCTGGTTTCTAAAAATATATTATGAAATAGGGGCCTGTTATTCCTTATTCTTTTTGAAAAGTATCACATATTGCCTGATATCGAGTTAAAATATTTACGACTCCCTTATTTAAAAAACTTGTAGGACTTAAATTTTGCATTTTTGTTTGTCAGGATCAACAGTTTAATAAAAGGGAGTCCTATACGGTATACCGTATTTCCTTGACTTTTTGTCTGTTATTCTTTATTCAGCCGTATTCGGCCGCTTCTTCGCTTTTTGAGCAACACAGAGCTAGCGTTTTTTGTCAGCTTATTAAACAAGAAATGCAAATAGCTATGCGTGAAGTTTTATGACATAAGATAATGCCTCAAAAGAAATGTTTCTCCGGTTCAGTTCCTCTGCAACTTCCGATGAAGCACTAAACGAATACTGACAAGGCATATCGATACCCCCGCCATGCGACCATTGTCCCTTTTCAGAGCGCCTCGGAGGACCAGTTGGAGTACTGTAAAAAGACACAGTGATATATTTAAGAAACGTTTTAAATGAAAACTAAAATTGAGTCAGGATCTCAAACTTACCATGTTAAATTTTGTATCTGTCGAGCATCCACCAGTGGAGCTTTACGCTAACACTGCTTAGTTCGAGCGGAACAGAACCTAATCTCGGACTCTGGAACCAAAACTGGTGGTCGATGACATATATTGCATTGACATCGAATTGGTCAATTTCCCGCCGTGTTGCATAGGGAAATCCCAAGCACCCAAGCAATAAGATCCTCCAGTAGCATGGATTCCCTTCAGTAAACTATAAATGCGAAAAATGGACAGTCCATCTTGTGCTGCGAGACTGAAGGGAATCAGCAATCTTCAAACATGATCACACAGCAGGGGCTCACAGTTAGAAATAGTGTCTTTTACATCCGGAAATTTGACAGTTTTATAAAAATTATAGAATGCGCTACTGTACAGCTAGGAAAAAATTTCTCTTGTTGTTCGTCTTGCCTTCAAAGGTGTGAACGAACCCCCTTTTCAGTCTGACTCAGGAGATTTAGAAGGCAGTGCGTACAGCAAACTTCGAATTTCTACCCGCTGGCAGCACAGGCAATCAGAATCCTGGAAATCGCATTGCATGCAGTAAACCCGGGTTTCAAAATTTTTTGAAAATCCAAAACCCCTTACAAAGTTATGCCTGGCATAGCCCATGATATTGTTTATGGTATTTAATGTAATAGTAAGTTAATTGTTATGTAACATAGGATGAGTTCAAGGCCTTGAAGGTTGAGTTGATACTAAAATAATTTTGCAAATTACGTTTGAAAGAAAAAGGCCTCCAACCCTAATAATTATGTTTCCATATTTATGCACCTATCACTGTTAAGACCAGGAGAGAGGGGGCAAGGGGACGGGATGGGGCAGAAAATGTCGGTCAAATGAAAAATAGTAACAGAAAGCGGGGAAACATGGTAAAGTCGTGTAAAACGCCCACCCAGGGGAAAAGGAAAACTATGAAATCCTCGCCCCTGCACGAACCCCGCTTCCAGGATTAACATTGATAGGTGCATTACCATAATTCAAAATATGGCACAAAAATACCTCTTAAGATAATTATGCATTTCAATCATGTTCCACTAGAAAGCCAAACATAAAGAGATAAACAACGGAACTGGTAACCAATTAAATTTTGTGTGGAAAATGTTGAGTACTTGGAACACAAAATTAAATGAACTGAACTCAGTTTTACTTCCATGTTTTTTTTGTAAATGTTGTGGTTTGTTATTTGTGCCAATTTTCAAGTCAAGATTTATAGGTACCAAACAAAAAAGTAAATTACACCCACAAGTCAAACTAATTCCGTTTCCGTTTCTCCCCCTCCCCCTTGGAATTCAGGCTCCCCTCCCCTGGAATTCCAGTGTTCTTTGAGGCCCCCTCCCCTGGAATTCCGGGTGTATTCAGGGGCTCCCTCCCCTGGAATTCTGGGTGTATTCAGGGCCCCCTCCCCTGGAATTCCGGTGTTCTCTGGCACCCTCCCCTGGAATTCCGGTGTTCTTTGCGGCACCCTCCCCTGGAATTCCGGGTGTCTTCAGGGCCCCCTCCCCTGGAATTCCGGGTGTTCTTCAGGGCCCCCTCCCCTGGAATTCCGGGTGTCCTCAATAGGGGGGGTGCGGATAAAAAATGCGTCTGCCCATTTCAGAGCGGAAGAGCCAGGTTTTTGCAGGTTTCTTGAATCCTTGGATGTGTGTGCAGTAATCAATGTTTTTCATATCCCTTTTGGAATACAGATGACAATCGCGTTACTAATGAAGATCCTACAGTGTTAACTAGCGCTCGTTTTAATTTAAAACAAAGCTAGATTCAGATCAGAAGTATTCGAAACTGAACTTCAGTCTTTCAAGTCATGGAAGAATCACACAGGAAATTGCTTCAGAAGTATCGAATGGCTATCGCCAGGGACCTGGATCCCCAGCGAATTATGGGATACCTGGCTAGATTAGATACATTCAGCCAAGACGACGAAGAGGAAGTGAAATTCATGGAATCTAGGTCGGCAAGAGTTGAGAAATTGCTCGACATTCTTCCCAGGAAAGAGCCCAGAGCATTCGAATGTTTCGTTCGCGCATTGGAAAGAGAGACCCCACATTTGGCTGAGCCTTTGCTTAGTGAGTCCGGTCTATCACCATCGCAGGATGAACCAGGTAAACGCATACATGTATCTAGCACGCTTGAATACCGCAACGAACTAGGTGGACTTGGCATTACCCGAGAGAGACGTCTGATTCTAGCGTAGAACTAGAAATTCCCCGGGAAATTCCATACTGATGACGTAATTATGTCCAGAATCAGGACGGTTGTATTTATTGGCTTTTCATAAATATTTGCCATGTGTGATTGCTATTGTTTAATACTTCTGCACATTCAACAAATATTTACAAAATAGCTAAGTGATAACTGAAAGTGAAAAAGACAGCAACTTAATCATCCAAATTCTGGTTGAAGTTACATTTATTTATCAGTGTGGAAATTATTTACATGTTTGTGAATCAGATGGCTTGAGATCATTGTGATTTTGACCAAGTTGATCATGGTGGAGAGACATAGTGGCTTAGTGGTCAGTGTGTTGGACTTAAGACCCAAAGGTTGAGGGTTCAAGCCAGGCTACTGTTACTTCATAATGTCCCTGGGAAAGACATTACTGACAGTGCTTCGCTTCTCCCACATGTAGAAATGGGTACCTACATGTACATGTACTGTAGCCAATTGTTGAAGGGCAAACTTCAATCACAATCACTTTATTTCATCACTTCAAGGATACAGTTTTGTCAATGATCATGAAAATTATAATTTTAAAGTGGTGAGGAGGCTACTAAAAGCAAGAATGCTTATAAGATAGTTTCTATAGTTTTTTACAAAACTTTTTTATAGTTCTTATAGTTTTACAGTTTTTAAAGTTTTTATAGTTAGGATTAGGGATGGGGTTAGGGTTGGGTCGGGGTTGGGATAGGGTGGTTTTTAGAGTTCCTGTAGTTTATAGAATAATTGTAAAGTGCTAGTGAACTTTAGGAACTAGCGCTATAAAAACCCATTATTATTATTATTATTATTATTATTATTATTATTATTATTATTATAGCTGTCAGGTTTGGAGGAACGATGGGCATGAGATTTTGTGCAAATGAACTTGGAATTGTAGAGAATGTATGGATAAAGATTTTAAAAGTGAAAAAGTGTGTGACTTATAGCTCTTGAATACCTTAAGGTTATGGTACTGTTATCAGTGACTACTAAATTTAGTGAATTTAGAAAAATCACCAAATTTACTTGTAATAGTTGCTAACAATAAAAATTGCGAAACTAAGTATTCACTTTAGAAACATGTTTACCAACTAGAAAAATCTTTCAAAACAAAGGAAAGTTTTATTCAGAATCAGTAAATGTGCATTATACCATCAACAATCAATCAGTAGTCACAACCAGTTGGGGAGAAATTAATTAAAGTTGCTTGTCAGTTTCTATTATATCTCATCAATATGTCATTGTGTTTGCCATTTTTCAGTTGTTGTGTTATTAGTTTATAAATGGTTTCTATAAAGATCGTAAAAACTAAAGAAATCACTAAATTTAATAGTTGTTAAATCCCAAAAAATTAAATTTGCTAAAATTAGTTGCAAAGATCTAGCCAAAAAACATGAGATTTAATGCTGAGGCATGTGTCACATGCCTGAGGCGTAAGACTTGGTAGGTCTGTTAATATACATGTACACACAAATACACACACAGTCTTGTACATGTTTATACATGTACACACACACAAAGTATTTTAGTAACACTTTATTCACTGCTGCAACCAGAAAAGGATACATGTATCTTTTTATTCAGGCTAATCAGCATTGTATGTTTTGAATACAATAGGATCGTTTGAATGCTATCAGCATTGAAAAGGCGGTGGAGTATGTTGTGTCATGTATGAACTTTGATGGTGGCTTTGGATGCAGACCAGGATCTGAATCTCATTCAGGACAGGTGAGCTTATTTCAAAATTACATCTTGGGGACATGGTTTAAAACCAGAAATTTAAAACCTGGCAACTTCACATAGTTTCTGTTCCTAAAATAGCAACAGGAAAGAAAATTATGGTTCCCATTGCACATGTGTCAGAATTGGGATGGGACAAGAGCTACATACATGGCTGGTTGAGGTTGAGTTGCACAGTTTTCTTTTAAAGTGCAAAAGAAAAAAGGAAAAAACAACGAAAGACAGTAACAGAGTGCATGGAATCAACTTGTGTTCACTTACATATCAGCAAACACTCTTTTCATCAGTTTGTTTCAAGACCTGCAGCATGTTTGCTGATGAATGAATATGATGTGATGTCACATGTTTCAGGAAATCAAAATTTATGACTGCTACATATGTTAAATAGACATTTGTGCCTCAGGGCGAGATGAAAATGAAATTTGCTGCTTGCCCTTCCGGCAAGCTCCAAGTGAGGTTACTAGCCCGGAGCTCTGAGGAGCAAGCCCAAAACATTTTTAGCGCTGATTTATTGAGTAATTAAACTAAAACGAAACTACAAATGTTTCTTGCCCGTCGGGCAACCTGTGAAGGAAATCTACTAGCCCAACACAAAAGTCTACTAGCCCCGGGCTATCGGACTTCACTTTCGTCATGCCTGTGTAATAATTAGTTTATTTTAATCTAGATCTACTGCTGTCTTGGAGCTCTTTCCATAACAAATTCCCTGCATCATGTGAATGCCGACATGTTGGGCTGGTGGTTGTGTGAGAGACAGCTCCCATCAGGAGGACTGAACGGTGAGCTTGTTTCCTTCAAACCTGCATATTATTATCTTTCTCTGTAGCAACTCTGTAATCGTATAAAATTATGTAGCAAGAATGTCGCGGTGGTGTGACAGGAATGGAGGGTGGTACTAGTGTCACATTGCTGTTGGCACTAGTGTCGCAGTGATGGCAATTGACATCACTGTCACAGTGGTGACCATGATGGCACTCACAGTGATGATAATGATGGAGCTGTGACAATGATGGGAATGACATTGCTGTGGCAGTGATTACAGTGATAGTGCTGTGACAGCAATGTGTAGACTAGTGGCACAGCAATGACATCAGCTGACAGTGCTGTGACAGAGATGACAGTGTGACTGCTGTTATAATGCTGTCAGTTGCCGTCACTGCACTGTCAGTTACCATTGCTGTCACAGCACAGTGCTTGTCTTCACTATCACAGCACTATGTACACTAGTGTGACACCACGCTGACATTCCTCCAGTATAAAGCAATTTGAAGGCAGAAAAAAAATAGACCATTTTACAGTTCTGTGAAAGGTAGCCAAGCCTCACCTGTCCCCGAGGCTAACAGTGAGTGACGTTAAATTAGTTAGCATAATAATAAAACTGATATGCATGTCAAAAGGAAGAGGGTTTGTATCAATGCACACTCAACGTTAGCCTCGGTGTCAGGCTTGGCTTGGCTACGTTTCACAGAACTGTAAAATGGTCTATTGATATCCCTCTTTCAGATCCACAGATTATTTTAATAATGTTAAAACGTCTAACTTCTCCTTACATTACATCCACACAATAGCAAGTGGCACAGTTATGTGAAGTAAGCAAACTAGTCAATATAGCTATTGTCTTGATTTATCACTAAATGTTCCCAACCAATCTTTTGAGAAATGTACGAAGACTAGGATAATTTAAATATCATGGTTGGACCTGGAAGGCTTCAATCTCACCTTGCATGTGTCCATGTGAAAGCACGTGTTGAGGAAGGAGCAGTCTCCAAGTGATTCTAGAAATAAAAGCAGTATGAACTAGTGAGCTTAACTCCATTAACAGGAGAATAAACCTGAAGGAGGCGAATTAACTGAAAGAAAGATCAATCAAACGTTTGCTGAATGCTCTTTTCACATAACTCTACATATTTTGATCAGAAAGCCCCAAACAACTTCATACCAACTACAGTAACTCAAATATGTCAAAATATGTCTGAAAAGAATTGGAATTTACTGCTATATAGAGAAGCTTTCCATATAAGGAAGTTGAAACCACTCCTTAACACCGGCCTCAAAGCTAGTCGTGAGCTACTATTGTTCTGGTGACTTCAAAAGCAGCACCATTGTAGATAATCTTTTAGCCTCATTATGACTGTGTAATATAGTCGAAATGTAGCTGTTTTCCGACCAACTTCTCGTTTCCCATTACTTTTAAGTATGGTTAAACATATTTTCGGATTATCCTTCATTCTTTTCTACATCAAATTATCAGCTGGTCCTGGATTCAAATATGTCACACACACACACTTTGGTGTTTGTACTGTTGCCGGTTACCAACTCTGGCCAAATTCTCCATTCCTCCAATAACTTGTAATAGGGACCCAACATGGCTTCAAAACAGGTCAAAACAACAAACAATGGCCTAGCATGAACCTACACAGTCAACAAAAAAAGACAAATTTTGAAAATCTAACACACTGAAAGAGCAGGTAGAAGATTTAGCTTTATCATTATTATTTGAAAAGTAGGAGTATAAATTTACTAGGAACAAAAATGACTGTACAGTTGATATACAACTCTCACAATAGTAACAAGTACACTGTATGAAAGCAGCTCTATTTGCTAAAAATACATCTGTTGTTAGTTAAATTCCACCATTAAAATAATGGTAAAATCACATTACATGGTATTGGTTGCTGGTTGCAGAGCACAACAATGCATTTCATTAAGGTGGCTCGATCAGATTTTTCACTAACAATACCTGTCAAGTTTGAACACAAATTATGCATTTGTAGCAAAGAAATCGGAACAATAACCATTATACATTTGCAAGAGATAGATTGAAGTATTAGATAAAGTTAGTGTTGTTAAGATCGGAGTTTCCGAAGGCAGTCAAGCGTTGTTGGAAAAGCAAGGTGCATGGGAATTCACACCAGAGTAAAATATTTGGACAGTAGGAATGCATGACAAAAGCAACAAGATAAAAACAAATAAGTCTCTGATGTGCCTTCATAATGTGGACGCAAATGGTTCCCAGTTTTATATCAATGTTTGACGGCCTTCAATAATTTCAATAAACTAGAAACTTGCAGAGTTCTCACAACATTAACTAAATTTAAGGACAACAGAGTTTCACACAAAAATCCATCGGAGAGTTTTTCCTTCGTGACCTTATATATTACATATCTGTAATAATATTCCTTTAACAAATAAGGAACTTCGCACACTGATCTTTATTGACGACACCTCACTAACTGGATCCGGCTAAATAGTGCAAGACATCGATCAACGAGCGGATACAGGCTTGATCTGATAACCTGTGTTGCTGGGCTGCTCAGAACAAGATGGCGATCCACCCTGACAAAACCAAAGTAATGCTCACAGGGACTGAGCTAAGGATTTTTTAGAAGTAGCCAGCCGGGCTCGTAACTAAATTTTTTTAGGAGCCCAGCAAAAATCGTGGGGCCCGGCGTTGTAGTCAACTAATTATTTTTGTCAAGGTTATTTTATAGAGTTCACTCTAGATTAGCAAGAAAAGACAAGTGATGCTGTGATGGAGATCAAAAGGGTTATAATACTTTATTAAAATCAATGTCAATATACAATAT
>JAOBYG010136983.1:0-10774 GCA_025403545.1 Epizoanthus stellaris
CCTCCTGTTAGTGCGAATGTATATTCAAATGCGTGGAGAGAAAAAATTCCGAGGCAACGCACAAGGCTACAAAATAAATATAATTTATTAGTTTCATTTTTAGGTAAATATTCTCATTGATTTGAAACAAGATAAAGTTTGAAATGGCTTTGATAGTGTTATAGACCTTAAAATATCCCCATGTGCCCATCATTTTGAGAAAAAAATACTTTATGCTCAAATCCCCTGGTTAAAAATACATACACAATTATTATAATCATTGGAGAGGATAACTCTGACATGATAGGAGGCAGCCAAAGTGGAAGAGAAACATCTGAAAGGAAAATCCAAACTGCCCCGGAGTGGAAATCGAGCCCACGAGTCACGACAATTAACCCGATCATATAATCGATCACATCAAAAATTGACCTTACGCGTCATCAGATAACAGCCCCATTTTCGTGCAGTAACTAGTAACAATTCTCGCACGTCGCACTTGCGATTAAAACTATGGGAGGAAATACGAGGCTGGTCGAGTTCAGTTCGGACGTGTCTACTCCTGTTTACACGAGTCCAGCTTGTGTTCATTTCATGTACATGAAGATCGTCTACATTTTAGCCGAACTGAACTCAGTGAAACCAAATCCAAAGAATTTGCAGGTAACGTCATGAATAAACGTAATTGGAAACTATAGATCTTGTGAAGTTTTGTATTTTTCATGTTTGTTTTATAGTTCTGTTATTGAAATCTTCCTAGGGCGTTTTGTATATTTCTTTATAGTATTGGATACCAGCGGAACCGGTTGATCAGTGCGGTCTCGAGGTCATTTTACATAACTAGTGGTTTTACTACTGTCGGAATTTTACGGTTACATATTTGTAGTAACGGTTGATACATTCTAACACTTTGTATGGTCTTGTATGGGATTTCACATCGATCAGTATTAAGAACAAAAAACTGCTCTAAAACTTATCTGATTTGTGAAGTTCCACATTTTGCTTTTAGCTTTTCTTCAAGTGACTTGGGATTCAGATTGTATCTCTAAGACCAAGAAAAAGGATATTCTGCAAAATTCTACAATTTAAAATATAAAATATAAACATTTTAATATTGTAAATTCTACAATTTTGATACCTTTTCCCGATTCACCACGTACCGTATTTATTCTAAGAACGCCCCTCTCTAAGTACCCCCTGCCCCTTTCTGCTTGAAATATAAGAACAATACAAAGAAATTATACAGTGCGTGAATGAAGATTTTTCACTCCATTTTTTGTTAGTATAGGCACTTCTAAGCCAAAAACTAACTTACATTTTATGGATGTAATATGTAAGTTGTGTTCCAACCAGAAGTCTTTGCAGAGAAATGGAATAAACGCCTCGCTTTAATGACCCCCCCAAGAAGAAAAAAAAGAAAAAATGAGAAAAATTATTAAACGCCCTGAGCGTTTATTAGGATAGACACGGTAACCCGAGTGATGCAAGTCTCTAATCGCGAGTTAGGGAGACTTTTGCTGATTAAATATTGATCAGTTAAATATTGATATAATAATCACTATTTGACATCAAAAATGTTTTCCTCAACTTGAGAAAGTCGTAACTTTAAATAAAAAAATCCGTTGTTATTAATTATTTAGCGCTTTGTAAGCTCTAAGTTAATATACCACCATTAATTGCACCCTACTCCCACAACCAAAAATAAAATTGGTGCAGCTTTGCGTCTTTTGTTAGTTAGTCTGCCTAATTATCGACAGGAGAAGCGGGACATTTATCTGGGATAATTTGAAACCTTCATCATTTGATATTTCATCCCCGACCAAAGTGACTAGACGCTTGCATTATTGCCCCATCTGAGCTAAAATATGTCCCCCTCCCCCGAACGTTTGAATTTGAAGTGTGAGTCCGTAAAAATCTTGCCCATCACATGAAATGATAGACAGCTCTATTCTTTAGATATTATACCGTCATATTTTGACATAATGCGAATAAATTTATAATTTGTCTTGCCAAGAGCAATACTTTTTCGTCACCACAGCCTGCATTTCTTCTCTGGGTTCATGGGAGATCCTCTCGGGCACTTGAAAGCCTTTGCAAATTCCTCGCTGTTTCTCAACGTCGCCAGTACTCTGCCAAGTCGAACAGAAAGCATTTTGAGAAGGCAAATTTGTACATGTAGCGGGACAACTGTATGAAGAAAAATTACTAAGGACGCAGGTCAAAACACGTGCCTTTCGAGGATCCATTTTAGGGTGGATGGGGGGGGGGGGTCTACCGCCATCCATCTACTCTAGAGCTAAACTCAATATTAATTTTTTTTTGTTCTTGAATAGCTTCGAAACTACAAGACAAAAGCTAGGACAAAATTATCATTTTTTATTTTATGCTAGCATTTCATTTCTGAACTTAAATTGTCACTAGCCTCCCCCAGATTGGAAATAGGAGGTCAAATGGGAAAAACCCCAAGGCGGCTTTCTTTAATTTTTTGTTTCATTAGCCGCCAATGGTACGTCAAAATTGTAAGTGTCTACTTCTGTTACAGTTGTACAAAACTCGTGCCAAAATATTATCGAATTATTATAAAGCCACTCGGAGATATTTACGAAACTGTTAGTTTTTCTGCTGATCAAAATTATATCACTCTCCCAATGTACAGGGCCTTATATCTCCGAAACGTATTCACGAAAATTTTCTGGTATTTGATATTTTGTTCTTAGCCACCAGAAGAGCTTGTATGTAAAATATTGAGCTTAACAATACATAGGCGTTTTTTATATGGAAAGCCAGCAAAGGTGTTTCCGCCCTGTCTGCGCTGAAAGTTGTATCTGGTGAAAAAATGGGATCCTATCTGGTTCATGTGTTTTGACCTGCTTCCTAAAGAAATGCTAATCTCGTGTACAAGCACGTATGGTTACAAGGCAAACAAACCAGCTGGCTTGTTACTTTCATCAAACATAGCGATTAGCGTACTAGAAGACTATTCCAACTTCCGTTTGGCCTCAACACGATTGTTTCTTTTATCGTTAATCCTTTTTTAATTATTATTTGTATTCATTGAAAATGGAATAAATAACTGAATAAATACTGAGTATACCATTTATTATTCACCAAGCCATAAATTACCAGGATTTACGCGCAGGATAAAAGTGATAACACACATGTGTTTAGATATCATATCAAAACACATGCGTTTGATAACAGTTTTCCCACCGTGGCACTCCTGAGCCAATCACGGGCAAAGGCCACGTTGTCCAGCCTCGCGTAACCGTACGGCGGCTCCAGACATCTGATTTCCGAGCGTTTCCGAAAATTTTCAGATCACCGAAGCTTTCCAAACATTTTCCGAATTTTTTCTAAAATTTCTAAATATCGGTTCTAAAGTTCTTCCGAACATTTCCGAAAATGTTCCGAAGAATACCGAAGTTTTCCGAAGATTACTGAATATTTTCCGAAAGTTTTTCGAAAATTTCTAAATACGTTCAAAATATTTTCCGAATGTTTCCGAGCCGTTCCGAAAATTTCCCGAAGATTTCCGAAGATTTCCCGAAGATTTCACAACATTTATGGCTTGGTGAATAATAAACAGAACATTACATGGCCTGCTTGGAGATACGATTTTTATCTTCTCATGTTGAAAATATCTCTCACTCCTGAGAAATATCAACACTTGAAAATAAAAATCATATCTCCGCGTGGCCATGTAATATCCTCTATTTATTAACCCTATTAACCTATAGATCTGCACTGGGCTTTCTTGCCTTCTCACAGCCTGGGGGGAGGGGAGGGGGATTTGTAGCCTAACTAATTAAGATGTAAGGAATCCAAATAGTGATAACCCCATTACAGGTATGTCACATGACTTCATAAATATGCCATCTTGGATTTTTTGCTGATGTCAGAAAATGGTCTAATTTTTTTTTATTACTTTATAAAATGTTTTAAATTGACGATAATCTTCATATTTTTTATTTGAAACCAAAAATGTACAAATTCAGTTAATTTCTAAGAAAATTTATTTATGATTGACCTGTTGTTCAAATTTGGTTATCGTGGAAATGGAGAGGGATATTGTCATATATCTGACAAACCTGACAAATTCTAGGAAAAGTCGGAAAGTTTTGTACTGTTAGCTCTGACTATCAAGTTATAAAAGAAAATGTAGCAGGGAGTAGAATCCCTCCGGTCCAATTAAGGGAGGGGTTAGCCTCCAATGCAGATGCCTTATTTCCTTCACAGTGGGAATCCCTCCCTCGGAAAACAGGAAGGATTCCCGCTGCAAGGCGTCTGTATTGGAGGCTAGGGAGGGGTATGTAAGTGAACAATAGCATGCACACAGGCTCTTGGTAGATGGGAAAATATAAAAATTAAACTTGCCCCAGTCTTAGACTAGTGGAGAAAGAACAGCCCAAGGGAAAAGTAAAGGAAGATTTCTCTCCTCTGACTTCCAGTCCCCTCCCCTCTCTTTTTTCTCTTTTTCTCTGCTCAAGTGTCACTTAATTTTCTGTTGACTTTTGTATTTTTAGAAGAAAAGCACAAAGGAAATAAAGGAAATAAATAAGTAAAAACAAACAAAATTAATAAGTGACATCCATATACTTCATATATTCTTACTATATTAAGCTTTTACTTGACCATTTAGCTGACCAAAAAGATAAACAGTGATATTAAAACAGACTATTTGATTTTGGCTACATGTCAGTTCACATGTTGAGTACACAGAATGTGATGGGTAGGAAACAAATTGTGACTTAAAAACTGGCAGTGAGGTTAACAATGTTACAGTAATCAATGATGTCACATCTGCACTAAGACAAAAAGCTATTAATTTTATAGTCACTAAGTATGAGCATTGCAGATAAACAGTCCGTAGATAACTCAGAGTTTTCACTGGGACAGCTGACAGCCTCACTGATATAAATACCGAAGTCTACATTTATTTACAAGTATCCAATTGAAGTGTGACAGTGTTTGTGTTGGTGAGTGTCATGGCGGAGTGATGATTTCTAGTCTAACTACTTGTATATATGCCTCATTTATTACTGATGAACAGACTTGCAGTAGTTCTAAAAATCATTATCACTATCATTGAGACTGTTCCCTTGTGATCCCTCGTCTCCTCCGCCCACTTCATCAATCTCATCATCATCCAGCAAATCATCATCATCATCTACACCAATCTCACTGTCACCTGATGATAATGAGCCACTTTCATCCTGTACAACACAAAAACAGTCAGTACAAAAACATTGAATAAAACTTAAATACTATCGCATACATGTATACTATTAGTACTAAACTTGCTAGATCCATGCTACATGTATTTTCTAGAGCAGATTTTGATTAACAGATTTATTGGCATCAAGCAAAAATACATTTGTAAATAATATGGATTTCTGGTTTTCTTAGGGGGTTGGGAGTGGATGGGGATCACAAACTAAACGTTGTCGTCTTTGGGGGAGGGGGGATAACTTGAAAGTTATTTTATCTTCCAAGTAGATTTTTCCCACCCACCCACCCTTCTCTGGTCCCTAAGTTTTTGCATAGTTTGTGGTTACAATTAGCCAATCAGAAGATAGTATAATGATTTACAGAATTACTTCTGCTAAAACTCTATAAACATGTGCACTGTTGATAGCTGATCACTTTACTGGCTACTCGTAAACCACAGACTATGCAAATACTTGCTGTATAAATTAACCCTGTCGAGAGTTCGGTGTGTTGTGCTTAGTGCTGGGATTTGTCGAGTTTTTTGAACAAACCTTCAAATCTTAATTTCTATATATGGTAATCAATGAAAGCTTCAGTTTAAAAATGTATTTTTCATGTGGTCACAGGTGCGAAGGAGCAGAAACTTGTGAAGCACAAAACAAGATGCAAATATCAGCGAAAAACCACAATTATTTCAAGCCAGTTTCAAGCACATTTCTAATGTGAACTTCTCTGCGTAAACTAGGATTTTTTTTTGCATAAAAAACTGCCAGTTCAGGGCAGCTTGTCCAGGTATCAAAATATTTATTTGAAAAGAATGTGTTTTCTTATAAATACAATAACTTCACAATGAAAACGAAGCTTCAAAGGTCAAGAAAAAACTTCGAAGGCAAGGTGAACGAACGAAGGTTCGAAGGTTCGAAGTTTTATCCCAGCCCTAGTTTTAAGTTAAATCTAAATAGCTTTATATCTTCTGGCATAGGTGAAACACAAGTGTGACCCATTACCACCTGGCTGGTTCTACAATGGAGTTCAGTATGTTAGCTTCTCTGGAGACAAGTGTTTTGATCACCCATGTATCCTTCAATCACCTTTCTATTATTTATGATTTGTAGGTGCCCTTCATCTCTCTCTATAAGTATGTTGAATTTCCCAACATCAATATGACTTTTTCAAGCAAAAATTAGCTGACCAAAGATGGACAGTTTTAACTTGTCACAGACCATTTAAAAAGGTGTGCATGCATAACGTAGGCTTGTTTCCATTTTGACTGTAAATAAAAATGCAAATTATTAGACTAGTAATATCTTTGATAAAATGAGGGCTCAGTACGAACATTGATTTTTTATTAATTTTGATTAATAATTGTTTTAAAATTTTCATTGTGAGATAAGAACCATTTTGATACAGATAATGATCAAGGTGACAAACATATCCCAGATAATTATTTAAAGAGTTTCAGTGTATCAACTTCAGTGTTAATTTGATATATTTTACCCATTAACATAAAAAGCTAATTTTCCCCTACTAAGTTTTGTGTCCATTGGGTTGATTTTATGTTCTTCTTTTATAAAGCTGTTTTTGTTGCCTTCCTATTGTGCGGCTTTTCCCTTAACTTATCTTTAATTCATAGTACTGGATCAGTTTGTTGACAAATATCTGACAGAGGTGAACAAGGCAATTACCAAACACAATGCTGTGGTGGACTGTATCCCAGACACAGATCTGTTCACGAAGCCCTCAGTCAAGTGACCAAGATAAAAGAGTGTCTGAACTTGGTTGGAGCTTAGGGGAGATGTCGAATCAGACTGACTCCAGATGATAACGACAATGACATTGACAATGATGATGATAATTTATTACTATCATTATTATTGTTGTTGTTATTATTATTATTATTATTATTATTGCAAGAGCTTCTTACATTTCTCCTTTCAGTCCCAAATATGGTAATAACACCCCTCCCCAGGGTATGATAGCTGAATTATGTTTTGACCGGAAGGGTCCAGCAAATTACCTGTACTTCTTACCTATTGTGCTTCAGCCTACTGACTGCTCCTATAGAGACTTTTCCTGTTTTACTGCCAGTTCGTCTTGGATACACTTTTGTATGAACGTTTTGTCATTGATTTTTGTAGTAGTTTTGTTATGTAATAACCCATTCTTGTCATTCTAACAAACACTCGTATGTCAATTTTCATCTCTGATTGGCTCATAGTGCCAAGACAATGCAAATGACAGTGTGATCACTTGCATTTGTGGTTCGCCAGTACTCAACACGAGTCGAAACTCTCCCAAATTTTTTGGTCAAAAACTGCTTTGATAATGCAATGACAATGTAATGCAAATGAGCTTTGGACAGTTAAACAAAATCGGCTCTATCGATGACATTTTTGTTTGCAAAAACTATGGGTCAGAAACAACCAAATGACAATTGGAAGTAAATGTTTAGTTTTGTCATATGTTATCAGTGGCGGATCTAGGGGAGGGGCAAGGGGGGAGCGGTGCACCCCCCCCCCTTTTCAGTCCAAGTCATTTTTTGGACAATTTTACTGTCATTTTAGAGGCCCTAATTTTTAAAATGTTCACGGGGGAGCATGCCCCTAGAAACTTGTGCCTTCTGCACTCATTTTTTCTCATTTCGATGGTGCCCCCCCCCTTTTCAAATTCCTAGGTCCGTCCCTGGTGATTGCCTCGTCATTTCAGCAAGTTCAAGAAATTCCAACTTGTTCATTTAACGGTCACAAAAGTATCAAATAGGCACCCAGTCCATGCTTATACTAACACTGAATACATAAAAACTTTCTGTGTCTTCTGGCAAGACTCACTGTTCAACCAGATGATGTCACCAAATTGGTTCTAGTAACTGAAGAAAATGTAAAACATGACAAGAACTCGGGTGTACGTTTCTTGTAGCCAATTACCTAAAAACATTCCCTGATTATTTTGTGTTACAAGATGTGAAGGCAGTAAATTGTTTTCTCTTGTTACCAGTCCCAGTGTCCCATCAGCAGGCGTGCGGGCTCCAGACTGGTTCACACAGGAAGGCAGTAAATTGTTTTCTCTTGTTACCAGTCCCAGTGTCCCATCATCAGGCGTGCGGGCTCCAGACTGGTTCACACTGGAAGGCAGTAAATTGTTTTCTCTTGTTACCAGTCCCAGTGTCCCATCAGGCGTGCGGGCTCCAGACCGGTTCACACTGGAAGGCAGTAAATTGTTTTCTCTTGTTACCAGTCCCAGTGTACCATCATCAGGTGTGCAGGCCCCAGACCGGTTCACACTGGTTTCTAGAAACCAGTCAGAATTTTGGAACTTGGATTATTTTGCTTTCTATCAATGAAAAATACTTTTTTATGTTTTCTAAAGCCTAAAGTGTTGTAACCTAGCCAGATTTGAGTCTCAAAAATACAGAAAAAGGAATTTTAGAGCATTAAATTTTGTGCGGGAGCATGCCCCCAGATCCCTTTAGAAGCTTGTGCCTTTGCTACTTGACAATTTGGAAACCGTTTAGATTTTTTCCTGGAACCACACTAGTACATGCATCATTCCCTTCAAATTGCCTGGACCAATCAGTTACTACTAGCTGTTATGACATAGATTTGAGAGAAATTATGTGGCATGCACTCTGTTCATTAATTCATTTTGTATTACCGACTAGTTGCAAAATATTCTGCCATGTTTTCATTGCTTACCCATCCAAATAAGATTGTTCATGGCAGGCAATATTGCACTTCAGTAACGATTTTTTTTATCAAAAGGGGATGGAATGCTATAGTAAGTGCTATAAAGGTTGTCTGTACTAGTTAGGGTGTGGCCCCGCCTGTTAGTGTGCAACCCTGTGTCCAAAAGAATGTAAGTAGATACAGGGGGGTCAGAAACTTCTATTTGATGTACTATTTCACCCAACTCCTGCCTTCCACAAGCATCCCAACACTCAGTAATTCCAGTTTGAAAACATAGTAGGTTTTTAGCCTCAAAATTGTCAAAAGGCTTAAATTTTTTTGATCATGTGTCTTCCTTTGCATTGCTGCTAATTAAGGTACTGCAAGTTTTTGGATTAGGAAAACATTGTATACCTTCACATTCATTTGTGGTCATGCTTGCAAATAAAACCATTCCTTACTCTGATGTTTTTCTATATTACATACCCAAGATGCTGTAAAGAGGACATGTTTTGTCCAAATCATTTCTTAGTGATTGGGTTAACGTGTATGTGGAGTTAATATACAGACAGTTTGCAAAAAGAGTTATTTAATAATTTATTGTAATTTAGTGTGTTGCCAGTTAGCAAAATGCTATGGCCATCATTTACTTAATGTAACACAGGTTGTGTTAGCCTGCCTGCAGATGCTAATCTTCCATCACAGTGTTTTTCCGAGGGAGATATTTCTCACTGCGAAGCAAAATTAGCACCTGTGGATGGGCTAGGGTTGTGCACTTTCCGTTACTTGTGTGTGCACATTAATCATACATTCAGACGTTTTGAAATAAAATATTATTTCTTCAGTAGTCCCAGCTGTTTTATTTTTTGTACATACCATAATCATGTTGTACTGGTCAGCAAGATCAATGCGGGAGTGGGCCATTGTGACTAAAATATATATAAATAAAGAAAAGATTGTGTAATGGAACACACAACAGAGCTTGGCTCCAAATTATTAAAGTGTGACCTAATATTAAGTAAATTATTTTCTATTTACATATCAATTTATAGTCAATCAACATTCTAGCCAAGTAAAATTTAATACTAGTAGTTACGAAACGTGAGCCAGTGCTGCCAAGTATTTGCATGTGTCGAACTGAGTGTGTTTTATTAATCTCTTGTTGCGGAACATTTGTAATTTTATTGGCATGGATCACTCCTAGTCTTACTCAACAATTAGATTAGATCAGCACTAAAATGCATCAAATTTTCAGACTAGTGAGTCCTACTGCAAGTCTTTTTAGTTATGCAGCCCGTATCTTTTTACGAAGTCCCACAACTGTCTTCTATTGACAGTTTGGCTTCTTGCACTTGTCATGCCACGTCAACATCTCTTGTCGCGGAACATTAATTTGTAATCTTATTCACGGCTCACTCCAAGTCCAACATAGATGCATTGTGGTAAAAAATAGAACAATGGAAGCATTGCATTGTGGTAAAAAAGTAAATCTGGATTTTGACCACCTATAGAATAGAACTGCTGCCTTGCTCACTCACTCCAGGCTCACTCGCCATGGCAGCAACCAAAATGTTGCCTTTGCAGGGTTGTTGCTATTTTTGGAGTAGATGGCAATTTTTCAAAGTAGCAGGTCAACAATAGAAGTTGTAACTCGCTGTTTATTCATTAAGGTGGCTCGCTCCTGTTTTCCGTTTTTCTACCCTATCAAATTTAAGGACCGACATTCTAAAGTATCATGGCAGTTTACTATCAGTTGATATGAATTGATGTTAGAATAACTCTCCATTGTACCAACAATTGCATTTTTACTGTAATTATCGTTTCCATGGCAACCCTATAAGGCCTCAAATGTACCCTATTTTTAACATTTAAACGTATTTTACGCAAAAATGAGTTCGGTGACCCCCATTTTTTATTGTTTTATTATT
>JAOBYG010137205.1:0-10772 GCA_025403545.1 Epizoanthus stellaris
CATTTTCACTGGTCAGTGCATTTCCCATATTTTTACTAAAAAAACGATTTTCAAAATTTTAGGGGGTTCATTCGTACCCCCAAACACCCCCATTCTACAGGCATGGATATTTATGGTTGTTTGATTTGAAATGTATGCAAATCATTCCTATTATCATCATTGACAGGGTATAATGTTTTGTCTGACAAATTCATAAATAGGTTGTGTTTTTTACTTCAAGTCACGAACAGGGTAGGTAAATTTGCAGATTTTATCATGAACAAGGTCAAAGTCAGAGCCTGGATGGCATCCTCCCTCCTCCCACCCAAACTTAGGTTCAGTCCCCCCTCCCCCTCCCCAAGGGTTGGAGTCAACCACAGTTTGAGTAATCTAGATTCTACTGTACATACAGATGAAAATAATTTATAATACAGCACTGGCAGTAGGAATCCATTATAATCCTGATAACAAACATCTTATTGTGTGGTCTCACTCGCATATTTCACTGAAAACTACTTCAAATAAACTGGTATGGTATGGTATATATATTATACATGTATGTATACAGGTGCTCTCATCGGGGCTTCTCGGTACCTGTTTGTACATCATGGGTCAGAGAGAGATCAAACTGAAAGCATTGAAGGCGCTGCTGGCAGCCACTATACAGTCCATGCCTGATCTCTCTCTAAGTAGAGGAGGTGACGGACTACTAACACCAGCATTATTAGCCTACTCTTATCGACAAGTGCATGCCAATGGGTTCTTTCAAGTCCCCCGATAGAACATTGAGAGACTAGACCAAGCTAAGGGCTTAACGACTCCCTGTCCACGGACGGTGTGGTGAAAGAAGGTCACACAAATTCAACCCTACATGTAGGTAAGGCCTGAGGGATTGAACCAGGGATATCCCAGTTAGCACGTGATCATGAGAGATCTAACTGACTGAGCTAACCTCACACACAAGGCTGTACTTTGCTCACTGAGTTTGTACTTTAAAGGAGTCAAACTTTACCTTTTGTGAAGAAAGAGTCTCTTGAATTTCTCTTTTTCAATGTTTGTAAATGTGTCATATACAACAGCTAAAAGCTGAAAAATAACAACAGGCAAATACTGATTAATCAAGGTTCTAATAAATTATACAAAAGATTTCAGTGGCTTTACAAATCTATCTTGTAGCCTGAACATAATTATGTTTATCTCTACATACAAAAAATCAATTACTGTAACTAATCTAGAGAAATACAAAATATTTATTCAATAACACTACAAACAGCATTTAAAATGCTACAATCATTAATTTTATTAGAACATCATCTCCATACTTAAGATACTTTTTAACAAAATAAATTACACTGTAATATAAATTATATATTTGAATTTACTAGTTACTTTTTAATAATTTTAAGAATTATTGATAATTATAATTTATTTATTAAAAAATATATATATTTAATACATAATATGAAATTATCAACCTTAACTAATAAAGTCAATCTTTATGTTAAAGGTGTAATTAATGATACATCAGACTATCAAATAATGTATAATTTGCAATTTATTGTGAGTAACCTGATATAGTACTTGATGGATCGATTTCAAATTCAACTATCTATACGCTGATAATTTGCTTAACTATTGATAGTTCTGATGACATACAAGTGATCTACTACATTCCCAATCATATCCTTTGCTGTAAAATATATGAAAAGCCCAATTCCCTACTTGTGTGTGCTGTTTGTTGTTCTTAAACCAATTAATAAAAAAAAGGAGTAGTAAATTAAAGATGAATGTGACTTTGCCACTATATCTGCTGTTTGGTGATGCCGCTGTACATACATGTACATGTAGATGATGATACGTATCAATGAGAGCATGCGTTTCTATCCAAACAAACATGGTGGCAAAATCATGGCCTTTTAATTATAGCCATTGAGAACAAGAAAGGGTAAGGCCTTCTAAAACTTCAGCTACATGTATATATTGCAATACTATTGCAGTAGTACCACTACTATTTCAAAAGTATTGCAATAGCCATTTGATTATCATAATACAATCATATGGTGGTCAAAATTAATGTCCTCAATTAAGTCACCCATACTTTATGCATATATTAAGGGACCAGACCCCTCACTTCTGAATTCTAGTATTAAATAATTATCATGTACACACATACTAAGATCATTTACTCACAAAATTAAATATAATCCAACACAATTTTAAAAACTTCAACTTTAAAAAAAAAAGATTTTTCAAAACTTGATAGTACACAACTTACCAGATTCATCAGAAAATAAAGGACAATGGAAATATAAACTGCAAAGAACAAGATGGACCACCGGGTTTTTGCATATGAAGGCATCATCACATCTGGATAACTGAGAAATATTTTAAACAGTAAACATTAGAATACAATTTCATTGTTTGTGAGATCAACCAACTATTGTCTTTTTCATTTCTATGAATTAATCATAAATAACCTTATTATTTTATTCTTAGAATGGAAAACAATAGACATCTCTGTTACTTTAAGGAGGTAATTAAGGTAGGAGTAAAGGGTCAGGGTCAAAAAATATTTATTTCATATTTCGAAACTTGGATTCGTTTTATTTCGTTCCTATTATGTATGTCGCCGGTTTTTCCACTGGAAAGTGGAGAAAACAGTGTTATAAAATTAAATATATTGACCATCTGCCCGGTCACATCATCCTTAAACTTCAATAACTTTATAATGACGGATGATAGCGAGTTGAAAACTTACTGTGTCAGTTTATAATCTGTCCAGGAACATGTTGCTTCAAGTGTCAAAATCTCTCGTGATGCGGTTAAATACTAGTTATAAATATTGACCTTCTACCTGGTCCAAAAACCTTTACAATTCAATAACTTTATAATGTCAGGTGGTATTGGATTGAAACTTACCAGGTCACTTTATAACTTACCAAGGAACATTTTGCTTGTAGTCTCCCTCATAAAACGAAACGGTTCAAAAGCTGCATTTTTTTAAAAACAAATTGTTTGTTTTTACGATTTCGCAGAAATTAAAAAACTTTGAGAGGGGGACTACAAGGGTTTTTCTTCATTTCAAAAGGGCTTTCAGAAAATACATCAAACAACCAAATTAAATCAACTCCTTTGTAATAAAACAAAGAAAATGATAAAATAGGTGTGGTCTTTGGGCATGAAAACGAGGCTCTAATATTTGAGATACCTTACTTTTATTTCAAAATTACGAATATGTGGCAAAAACAACTATAGAAATGCTTCCTTGCTATTTTCGTTCTGCAAAAAATAAAGGGTACAAAAGAGAAGTGAATAATGACCCCAGCACCCTTTACTCCTACCTCAATGTAATCAGTGAAGTTGAACAGGGCCCAGACTGGTTGTGAGAATAAACAAACTGATCACATTCTGAAAACAATGGGAGCTTTTGTAATTGCAGTTATTTTAACCAATTTTCAACATCTTTTAACATCCAACTTTAGCTTCTTACAATTTCAAAAGAGAATGGAAGGGCTCCTTTTGATAACAGTTTTGTATAAACTGATTGGACTACCCTGCATATAGTGTAAATAAAATGCATTCATTCATTCATTCAAGATAAAGAACCTGATTACATTCTGCAAATATATTATAAAAGTATTATAAAGAGCAAAGTTCTCAAGTTACATGTATGTCCACTTGCATACATGGTCCTCTAAAATTACCGTAAATAATAATACTTGTATGTAGGCCGCACCCCCTTATAGGCTGCATGCACCTGCGTATAGGCCACACCCGCATATAGGCTGCACCCATGTATAGGCCACACCCACATATAGGCCACACCCCTATATAGGCCACACCCTAAACTCTTGACTACATTTTGGGGGGAAATTCCCTATGAGGTACAAATGCCCCAACTTTGGACCTCATTTTCTTCCAAGAAAGTGTGGCCTATATGCGGGTATTTACGGTATGGCTATATGTCGCTCTTGTAAATTGTACTGACTTTACCCAATGTAAGATTGTATGAAAGGACATTCATTTACATTCCTAGCATACCTATCCCACACAATTTCAGCCAAATTATTTGAGAGACCTGCTTATCTCGCCCCCATTACAATGTTGGGCTGAAGTTTGTTTAATTTCTTCGTGGATAATCTATTCCACTGTGTACGATTATTAGTTTCTAAGTGTACTTACAGAAAGTATTTAGTATTATGGTAAATTATGGTTGTTAATAATTTAACAATTTTCTTTGCAGAATTAAATGTTGGTAGTAGACCAGTCAGCTGTTTTACTATGGTCAGAAATGTCTTCCACCGCAAAGAGCGAGGTATGATTGGTTATGCCTGCTTGACACTTGTAAAGCCAGCACAAATGGAAGCAATGCATGTACATGTATGCACCATATTTAGTGTGTTCATACCTCTACTCATAGCGCTACCACAGTTGCTATGATTTCTGCTGTTGCATTTGTTCTTGCTTCACCTTGGTTGACCTTGGTTAACAATGAAAGAAACTAAAGAAGCAAGGGAAATGCAAATGCAGGACAGTCACAAGAAATATAAATATTCCTCTTTTTGTGTCTGCATTTGCCCCAGCTTCACTCAATTTTGCTTCCATTTGCATTTATTTGCATTTGTGCCAGCTGGCTTTAAAAGTGTACAACAGGCTTAGTTTATTCTAAACGCTAATTGTGGCTGTTAGAGGATACTCTGTTCACACTTTGAAATATGAGTGGAATATTCATTATCTTTTGACAAGTCAGAAGAATCTGTGTGCTGATTATAATCAAAGCAGAATTTGAAAGATTTGTCATTTTGGTTGATTTCATTTCATGGTATACCATTCTGTCAGCTGAGGCCTTATAGGCTCAGTTTCTAGCTGCTGGTTTGGGATGAGCCTGCACTGCTCACCCAAACACTTTAGTTGGCTGGGCACGTGAGGATGCATTGTTGATTTTCCACCAATCAGAAGCTTGCCTGCACAATTCGTGCAGGCAAAATAATTACATAAATTATCATAATATTAGAGATGCAGTGAATCAAGTGTTTGAGTTGGTTGATGTTGCCTATGTGTTGTGTTCTGGGAAGTTTCTAAAATCATATGTGAATTGCTGATGATTTTATTTGTGAATGTTTCAGGGGAATGTTTGAAAACACTACCTCAGAAAAGCAGCAGTAAGATTTCTTGGTAGATTTCTTGAAATTAATATGACAACTGCGAAGTTTGTTTTACAAGAAACTCTTACACTAACATTAACAGCAATATTTCCAGGGTTGTTAAGCAGTGTAGAAAGCTGATATAAACATCCAGTACAAGGAATTACTGCAGGAAAAACTGATAAAAACATTTTAATGGCAACCAAGACATAGCTGATTCAATACAAATTGGATAATTATTTCTCTTTACCTCTTTGTAACAGGGCATAATCCACAAACCTCTTTAATTTCAACTTTCTATTGTAGTAGAGCTATTAATATTGAATATCGCAAATTGCTGGTTTTGAATTGTGATTGCTATAAATATAGAAGCAGTCCATATCCAAATGAACAGCAGCAATAAAATGGGTATTTTTCTCATTTGTAAGATAAAAACATTTCCACCAAAACTGACAAAACAGATATCCAATTTGCACGGGATTGAAATTGGTTAAAGTGCAGACACAGATGCCCGATGAATCATAAATTTATCTGCATATTTCCACATTTTATTTAGTAACTTTCATCAATGATGTCAGAGATAAGGAAAGCTGCTCATATGTCCAGCCGTTCTCTGGGAGGATCCTACTAGGACCAGACTGAGAAATGGCTGGAAATTGAACCAACTGAGGCTTTAGTGGCTGAAGAGTGACCAAAAAACACCTGGTTGGCCATGGCAGCTGACCAATTTTTACTTGTAGTTTCTTGATGCTTTCAAAACATTGACAAGTTCGTAAGACATTGGCTTTATAGTTCATTACACTTTAAATATTTCTTTCTCCTCTTTTACGTTTACTTTTCAGACAGGCATGATTTATCAGTGATTTTTGTCATAAAGGATGTTTCTCGAACAAGTAGAATTCCAGAAACTCTTGCTGCAAGAACATGTTCCCAATTACTTTTTGTTCATATTTCTCATACCTAGTGCCTAAACTGCACTCATCCACAGTGTCGGTCATGAAACCAAGAGTGTTTAAGACCTTTTGAAGATTAGAAAAACAAACCATACTTGCTCGCTAGAAATGTGCTGATTAATATGTATGATTTTTTTTAAAAAAGGTCAGGCAGCATAATCAGTAACAAGACCAATACTTTGGAACAGCAACATTTTGTGGAAAACATGATGTTCAGTATAAGTTGTGACGAAGGCAACCATACAGTGCACAATGTCAAATAGAAATCAAATCACATTTTTAGGGAGACATGCAGTGATAGCTGCCACCAAAGAACTGAAAACAAAGAAATTGCCAATCATGGCCGACTGTGGCTAATAACTCATGGTCTGCCATATTTCGCTTCAGCTGAAATCCTTGGCTACAGCACTGAACCAGTATAACGTTGGGTAGAGGCAGAGGGGTCTGTGGGTCTCCTTTGAAATATTTGGCAACAGCACTGAACCAGTATAATGTTGGGTAGAGGGAGAGGGATCCGTGGGTCTGCTTTCAAATCCTTGGCTACAGCACTGAACCAGTATAAAGCTGGGTAGAGGGGGAGAGGTCTGTGGGTCTGCTTTCAACTCCTTGGCTTCAGCACTGAACCAGAATAAAGCTGGGTAGAGGGAGAGAAGTCTGTGGGTCTGCTGTCACTATCCTTGGCTACAGTACCGAACCAGTAGAATGTCGGGTAATAGGAGAGGGGTTTGTGGGTCTCCTTTCAAATCATTGGCTACAGCACTGAACCAGTATAACGTTGGCTAGAGGGAGAGGGGTCTGTGAGTCTCCTTTCAAGTCCTTGGCTGCTGCGATGTGATATCTTTAAACTTTATGGATCCCATCGATCCATTGGTTTCCCATTTCTACTCTTCCTGTAATAACTGAGAACTTCTCGTTTGTTTTGACTAATTGTATTAGGTAACTAATTAATTACACTGGATTTAAATATAAAATTGTATCCCTTTAGCTTTCAGTGCCAAAGCCTGCCGCCAACACCTTGCCCAGCATTATCTTGGTTCTATGTCGCAAGTAAACATCAAACCTTGGGATTCTGAAGATACTGTCCATATAGATGAGCTGTACACGCGGCTGGAGTGGGTCCAGCAAGAGAAGACAGTAAAAGGAGTGAGTAATAAACCTCTGGACGATTACTGTGATGTTTTGACTGAATCCAGCAAGAACCACCAGAATCCCAAGAGAATATTAGTGCAGGGAAAAGCTGGAATTGGTAAATCCACATTTGTCAGTAAACTAGCTGTGGACTGGGCCCATGGAAAAAGAAACGTTTTGAGAAACTTCAATCTGCTGATCATTCTCAGACTACGAGAAGTGTACTCTGTCCCAACCCTGGCTGAAGCACTTCAGAAGTGTTTAGGTTTTGAACAGTCTAAAGCAGAACAGGTGATTCAGTATATGGATGACAATCCTGAGAAAGTTTTACTTGTTCTGGATGGCTTAGATGAATATGACATCAACCAAAGTAATCAAATTATGGAGGTAATTCGAGGCTCCAGATTAAGTCAGTGTGTTGTCATAGTGACAGCCAGGCCGTGGATGGGAGGAAAGATTGGGAAGCATGCACATGCGCAGTTCCAGATCATGGGCTTCAACTGGAAGGATATCAGGCAATATGCTGCAAAGCATTTTGGCATTGATGATGACATTGATTCATTTATGAATTACTTGAGAGATAACAGATTGTTGACCCTTGCTGAAATTCCTCTGTTATTATTGTTCTTGTGCTTGTTGTGGAAGGAGAAGAAGGATGAAGCACTTCCGTCAACGAGAACAGAACTTTACCGAGAGATAATTAAGTGCATAATTCATCATCATCATGCAAAGTCAAACACTGTCTCAATCAGTGCATGGGATGAATATTCTGACCTCCTTAACAGGATGGGAAAGATTGCCCTTGATGCCTTACAGAGAAATTCTCTAATCTTTTCCTATGAGGAACTTGCTCAGGATGAGCAATCTAGTCAGCTTCTTTCCTTGGGGCTTCTCTCTATTACAAAAGCACCTACAAGAAATCCTAAGATGATGATATCATTTTTGCATAAAACAGTGCAAGAGTTTCTAGCTGCATTATATATCACATCACTTATGCAGAGTCAAGAGAAAGCGTGTGAAGTAAGATCTGTTATGGATGACCTACAGTTGGAAATTGATGAATACTCGGCAGAATGCCACTTGTGGCACTCAGAAAGTGTTGTTTATTTTATCTGTGGCCTCTCTGACACTGGATACGTTCAGATTTTAATGAAATTGTGTCATTTAAGAGAGGCAGGAAATCTCAAAGAGCAGCTGTCAGGGAAGTTCTCAGACTTTCCATCTAACATGCTTTATTTATTTCACGGGCTGTGTATTGAGCTCTTCATGAATAGTAGTGACTTGAACAAGGACATTACTACAGCAGTAAATTGCCTGAATGGATTCACTGCTGTCAAAGATGCAAGCACGATAGATTGTAACACTAAGGTATTCACTTTACTGACACAAGGCCGGTCCAGGAGGTTAGTGTTGGAGGTGAAGAAATCTTCAGGAAATGCAGCTGTTACATTTTGTGAAGAACTCGAGGTCAAAATGAAAACAGGAAGAAACGCTGAACACTCCTCACCTTCTGCCAACAGATTCTTGAAACAGCTATTTGCATTGGAGTTTCAAAAACATGAGACCCTGTGGATGCAGAAAGATGACGACACTTTCACTTTGCTTCAGTATGACATGGAACTACCATATGCTAGTGTCAAATCGGATCTAGATGCACAGGACATACTGAATATAATAATGATGTACCCTGAGGGATTGTACAGACTGACGCATAACCATTATAACAATGCCACAATCACTCGGGTTCCTTTTGAGAGGCTGCACAGGCTGAATATGTTGCAATTGCTAAACTTTCTTACACCTGATATATTTTGCAAAGTCGTTCATGCTCTTCAATCCATGACACATTTGCGAGTGATTGAACTTTGCGACCGTGAGATAGCAGACAGCCACATGATCGAGTTTACTGAGCAGCTGCAGTGTGTGACCCAGCTATGTGTGTTGAACCTCAAGAGAACAGGAATGGGCAGCACAAGTGTGAGAGCTCTGGCAGAGAATCTACAGTGCATTAAACTGCTGGAGAAATTAGACCTGCCAGAGAACCCACTTGGTGATGATGGAGCGATTAGTTTATCCCTGCACCTTCATGAGGTTCCACACCTCAGGATACTGAGGCTCAGAAAGACAAACATGACAGAGAGTGGTGCCACAGCTGTGTCAGGAGTTCTTCACTGTGTTCCCCGGTTGGAGGAGTTAGACCTGTCAGACAATGCACTGAGTGATGGAGGTGTGAGTAGTGTGACACAGAAACTTAGTAACACTCCACACCTTCAGGTTCTGAACCTCCATGGGACAAGTGCGACTATGAGTGGTGCAGCAGCTGAGTCATTGGCTCTCCCCAGTCTCCCTCAGCTAAAGAAGTTGGACCTGTCAGACAACCCTCTGTGTGATGCTGCAGTAAAGGCCCTTGCAGGGAATCTGTACAATGTCCCTCAGTTGCAGGAGTTGTTCCTATCATGTACACAGATGACAGGAGAAGGGTTAAAGGCACTGGCTGGTAGCTTACAGCACACACCAAAGCTGGAATGGCTGTACTTGTCCTACAACAGCGGTATCACTGACAGTGAAGCCTGGTGGGAGCTTGCTGCGGAGCTGCACCAGATACCGAAGGAGAGGCACCTGAAACTGGACCTCCTGGGGTGTATTATCACTGAGTCTGTCAGGAGAGAACTCAGAGCTCTGAGTCATGTTAATGTGTAAGTTATTTTTATTGTTTCCTACTTCCGGCAATACTTTATTTTCTAATTTTATTAATTTATCAACTTGTAACAGTCAGCTGATCAATAGAATGTAATTGAAACTAGAATTAATATATTTTTATGTTGAATTGGAAATATTTGTGTGGGGAAAATGTTAGCTGATCAATGCAGCAATATAGGGAGAAATGTGACTGTTAGACAAAAACGTCATGATGGTTGTTGTAACTTGTTATTGAGTAATCAAGAACAGGGGTCAAAGAAATTAAGGGCACGTTTTTTTGGTCTCCTCCGAAAACGGAGTAATCATCTTGGAGTAAACAGGAGTAGAACCGGAGTGAGAATCGAAAAATGGAGTGATACGTCATCCTGTTGTTGTTACCAATCCCCGCACGAGCTTACGGCCTTTGATTACAAAATGGCATTAGTATTAAATGTCACAAAAGCACTAACTTGAGCCCAAAAAAACGCAAAATCCTTTCTCGTTGTACTCCTAAACCAGTGTACTCCAATAGATGGAGTAAAATGGAGTAAGCCCGAAAAAACGTGTTACTCCGTTTTTGGAGTGTTACTCCATTTTCGAAGTAGACCCAAAAAAATGAGCCCTAATAGTCTGTACGGATTAAATTTTAGAATTTTTTTCTGCAACAAAAATGATCAAATTATCAAATAATTTTATATCATGAAAGTTATGTAAACGGTTATTAAACAGGAGTTACATGCATGTGTGTATAGTGATGCAGTTGTGTGCTGGTTTACGATAACAGATGAAGAAAGTAAAGTTTCATGATAACCTTAAAGGGATCCTCGGCTGTTTCAACAAGTGGCATCCAAAATGTTCGTTGAACATACATTAGGCCATGTGCATAGCA
>JAOBYG010137316.1:0-10771 GCA_025403545.1 Epizoanthus stellaris
ATACGTTTGTTGCTAATGTTTTATGAAAAATTTTATATTGGAAACTTTGTAGTTTTGTCTGTAACGTGCAAGAAAAAGGTATTTTATAAAGTAGTGACCAATCGTTTCTTTGAAGTGAGAGTTCACGGCTCCACCTGCTTTGGGCTTTAATTGGCTCCAAGGCAATATTTTCTAATAATGAGGAATAAACAAACTTTGTTATTTTCTTTTTTGCTATAATGTCCTTTATTTGCTTTGAAGAAACCTTTTCTAACTTTTTTCCATTCTGTTGTATGCAAATTTTCCAGGGCTTTGGAATGGCACTTATGATACTATAAACTTCAAGAAAATTACTATTCAGATTAAAGTTTTTAATAATAGCCTCTGGAGTAAAAAACTCACCCTTCTCATTAATTAAATCATTGACAAATCGGATGTCTCTTTTTATCCAGGCTTTGTAGCAAACGGGTTTTTTTGCAACAGTTATAAAAGTATTATTCCACAAGGGCTGGCTTAAGTAATCAGCTGCTATTGATGGGTCAGGTATAAAATCTGCCCATGAGTTCAAAACGTCTTTCCAAAAAGAGTTTTGTACATTCTTGGCAAGCATTTCAATTGATTTTTTGTTTAATAACCATATATCTTCCGAAGAACCAATGACTGAATAACAGAGATTTTTCCAATCTGTACAACATTCTTCATCGCATAATTTTTTAATCCACGAGATTTTTAATGCTTTTGTAAAAGAACGGATGTCAATCATTTTCAAACCTCCGTTTTCGACAGTATTAATTAAAACTTTTCTGGCAACTTTGTCTCGTTTCCCGCTCCAAATAAATGAATAGAAAATTGTCTCAATCTGACTGAAAAGATTGCTATCCGGAGAAGGGAGGGTCGTCAATAAATGAACTAGTTTGGGGATTGCTAGAGATTTGATGACCTGGATCTTTCCTAAGATACTGAGGTATCTCCAGGACTTCACCTTAACTTACATTACCTTACCTTAACTTCACTTACCTCACCTCATCTTATCTCACCTCGCCTTGCCTTACCTTATATTACCTTACCTTACCTTACCTTACCCTACCTTACCTTAACTTACCTCACCTCAGCATATATCACCTCGCCTCACCTTACCTTACTTTATGTACCATGGCCAAGAATACATTAATGAATGAAAAGAGTTTCTAGTATTCAAAGTCCAACTAATCCTATCCCTAAACAACAACATACTGTGGCACTTTGGAAAGTGAATTTCTAGGACTTCTTGTTACTATCATAAAGATAACAGATACACGGAGTGAGACTGAACAATTAGTTTACCAATAAATTCTTAACCTTTTACAACGTTTTCAGATCAGTCAATCAAATTAGTTTTGAAAGTCATATATTAATACTTAAGTCATAATACAATGATATCAAATAGATTTAGGCATTGTCTAAGGTACTCCTCATGTGAAATTACTTACTCTGGCACTACGTAAACAAACACCAGCTCCTTTGCTTTCTGGGAACTTGACACCAGCTGATTCGGCCTAGGAAAAACAATCACAATTCACATTCACTGCTTGCAACAATTAGAAATGGTTTGTGTGTACACTGATTTTAATGAAGCGAACGGCACACTTGTGACTGGCCATTTACATGGGAAAAACTGTTCTGCACTTTAAATTGGCGCTCAAACTGAAGTTTCTCTTTCGACAATTGGGGGTGATTACCGACCGTCGGGAATGATTCCAGATAAAACGGAGATAATCGCTGATGAACTATAGAAAATGAAGATCGGGCTTTACCAGAGTAATGTGTATAATAGGTGTCTGGATATACGAAGTCAGACTGTACAGCCAGAGTGCCTTGGTTACCTGTTTCTCTCCTGGCACTTCTCCTTTCTTCTTTGTCTGTTTCTTCTTCACTGGCTTCTTGGTAGTCTCACGCCTTGCAAGTGAAGCAATATTCATGTTAGATGCAAATTTAAGTGTAAAATAACTAGAACATGGCTGCCACTGAGTCAGACTTTCACTTTTCTCTGACTCAACGCGTATTTCAAATATGAAAGCACTTTTTGCAAGTTATAAGCAGAGAAGAAGTAAATTCTGGCAAATTCTGCTGTAGTCCAATCTGCATGTGTCAGCTTGTACTGTGATTAAATAAAGTCTTCAAAACCACAGGAAGCATATTATTATAACCCTTGTTCAACGAACAACTGTTCTGCCACACACAACTATCAGACAATTCGGAATACCAATAAGGCAGCTCAATTCATGGAACGTATAAAGGTCTAGGTACTAAACTAACCAAAACCCTCTACATACTCTCTATTCGCAACTATTTGTCATTGTGTACAACTTTCATTAAATTGCTGGTTTGCAGATTTTTGGATTAATGTAGTACTTTATTCTTGTGATTTATAGAAATTAAAGGCAAAGTCCAATAGAAATACACGTTAAGGAGCTTAATTTGCTAAATCAGGATAAGACTGTAAAATTTGCAAAAACAAAATCTTGCAAAGCTTTCATCCAATACAGTATTCACACTTTTTCTCTAAACCAACCCCAGAGATCGCTATTCCTTACCCTACTTCTCCCTCACTCTCCCCATTCCCCATCTCTTGATACTCTCCTCTCACTAATGACTGGTGCACGTCAACAACCACCCTTAGATACATATAACAAACTTACTTGCAGTTTTAAACTGGTTAATAACTACATCATTATTATGGTTTGAAAGTTCACCTTTACCGTTAATTATAATATTAAACATGTTATTCTACTGTTCAGAAAAGTACTGTATTGATAATCAGATTAATATTGAGACTTCAGGTGATTCCCTTGCTCTGCATTTATGCAACTCTACTGCACATGGTCACAAAATATAAACATAAACAAACATCACAACCAGTGAATTATACACATTGTAACATTTCTGTAACACTTGTGGTGGATAACAACCAGTGAATTATACACATTGTAACACTTCTCTAACACTTGTGGTGGATAACAACCAGTGGATTATACACATTGTAACACTTCTCTAACACTTGTGGTGGATAACAACCATTGAATTATACACATTGTAACACTTCTCTAACATTTGTGGTGGATAACAACCAGTGAATTATACACATTGTAACACTTCTCTAACACTTGTGGTGGATAACAACCAGTGAATTATACACATTGTAACACTTCTCTAACACTTGTGGTGGATAACAGCCAGTGAATTATACACATTGTAACACTTCTCTAACACTTGTGGTGGATAACAACCAGTGAATTATACAGATTATAACACTTCTCTAACACTTGTGGTGGATAACAATTTATATGGCAAATTTCAATTCTGGATGTTAAAATTTACACGCATTCACGTTTTAACGAGTTTTACAACTGCCATGTGACACATGTTTATATTTAACAATTATTCCATGAACACGTGTTGAATATGAGGTGATTAATAGCCAAAGAGGCGCACAGTGAGTGGAATAATTGTTTTATTAAATACCAAGTTAGTGTAAAACAGGAAGAATTGAAAGTTTATTTTTTAGAAACAGCTGTTTTTGCCACATAAGGTATAACTGATGCATATCAACTGATAACAAATCAAAATGCTAGAAATTCAATAAGTAGAGGTTAGTATTTAATAAAAAGTATTGTTTATATAAAGAACTAAATAAGTATGTTATTAATTTTGTTGTCACTTGTTCAGGTATGCTAACAATTAAAAATATATTTCATGGCATTGTGCTGTAATAACAACTTTTAATATTTTCAAATGGTCTTAAGTTAAAGGGAATGTGACTATGTTAGGATAGCTAAACATGTACAGACTAGCCATGCATGAACATCCATGCATGCATTATGTCATTTGCGACACCTCGGATAGTGCACTGACAGATGTATCTTACAATATTTAAATGACACCTGATTCAGCAACGTTTTTCCTTGGGTTGAACCAGAAAAAAGTTGATGCCTCCTGGTTTGCAAGTGGCTAAAAACATGAAATGAGCTGCGGTGTGACCATACTAATGATTACCCCCTAGCCTTGCCAAAATGCTGGGAAGAACACTGGATTGGTCGGTTATTTTCTAAAACTGTAGACATCTTCAGTACACTGTTGGGGGTATCTATTTAGTCTGCAAAAAGTTGCTCTGTTCACTCAAAGACTCAGAGCTACCTATGGACACCGAGCCTCCGGCCCTTCCTCAGTTTTCTCATGGCCAAACACTTGTGGGAACTCGCCTGGCACAAATAAACCCAAATCGAGGGCCTGTTTCGCAAATTAGTATCTATAGGCGGATTTATGCTGACGTAATGTTTATGAACAAACTTTTTCAATTCCAAACACCTCTGAGAATTTAAACAATGAAACCTTTGTATCGAACATCCAATCAAAGACTTTTTGTCAAGCTCATGTTATGCGCAATTGATCATTTTTATGGATATTGCGCATTATAAATTGATACATTATTATTAATAACAATAACTGAAATCCTCCTATTTAACCCAGCGCATTCCTTTTTAGTTTGATCAACATACTAAAAAACAAATTTAATGTTTTAGCTATTAACAGTCAACTTTGATTTGACTAATAATCAACTTTGAGCTTCTCAGAACAGTTAGGTTTTGCCTTTTATAAACAATAAAACTTTGATCTTATCCTAACAATAACTCTTGGCCTTTGATTATCAAACAATCAATTTGATCCTATCGAACGGCAAACTTTGATCTTATGCCCTTTGACTTTAACTAAACAGTACTGAGTTGCCTTTAAACTTACATGAACTTTGATCTTATACAAACAATAATCTTAAACTTTTGCAAACAGTAACTAATCTTATCCAAACAGTGAACTTGAACTTAAGCAAACAGCGAACTTTAAACAGTGAACTTTGACCTTTTGCACATGACGTTACACAAAGAGTGAACTTTGTTATGCAAATAGTGAGCATTGACTCTATTCAAACAGTGAACATCGATTGTATGCAAACAGTTTTCATTTTGACATTAGACAGTGAACTTTGACCTTATGCAAAACAGTTAACGTCAAACTAATAAAACCAAACAGTAAACTTTGACCTTATGGGAACTAGAACTATGAAAGTGTATAGTTACGTTGGTCTTAGCTAACAGAACACGAAGTTAAACTTTGAGGGAAAAGTTCGTAGGCCCATTGGAATACACAGCAAGTATCTACTGTTCTCCAAATGGCAGATAACTGTTGAACAAAAACAGTGTAATACAGCGAAAAATGTATCCTTTAACAAGGCTAAACATTATTCTTAAAACCAGACCATTTAATTCACACCATCTTATGAAATGAATGCTTTCCTCTACAACATGGCCATTAAACAATCAAGTCGGCAACCTCAACAAGGTAGCAACTTCTACAACATTTGTTTTTCCTATGTAACTGTGGCTCACGTTATTTGTATTTGTGATTAGTACTAACAAGAGCTTATAGAGCACTTAACTAACTAACTAACGAAGGGTTTGGGTGAGCACTTCGTCAGTGAGGGAGTTCAATGCATAAAGAAATGCAGCGCAGAAATGTTAAAATGAATAAAATGGTATTAACTGGAACAGTGTAGAAATGTGCTTAAAACACTAACTCAGAATTTCAAGCTCAGTGGCGATCTTTAGACTCACTTATATAAATGCATTCTAAGTTTCATGAATAATAAAAGTAACACAAGTATAAAATGAATAGAACAGATAAGGTTCTCCAGAAAACTGTCAACTGTATAATTTGTGTAAATCAAAGTACAAGTATTGTACAACAACCTCAAACATCGCTGGTAATCATGCTCAACTGACACCAAAATGTATTCAAGTGCTGTTGGATAAACAGATCAAGACTTAAGACATTTGTTCACATTCTTGGTCTGAGTCTATGGATCAAAACAAACAACTGCACATGACAAATGATGACAATGCTGCCCAAAGCCCCGATATATTGCTGGCAGTAAACAAATCCACCACTGACAATACGAGTCTCCTGGCTTACTTCCTTCAGCAGCGATCCATTTCCTGACACTGATACAAACGCTACTTTATGTAGAACTAATGAAGATATTTACTGTTGTGATTAACATTTACATGCAGTAGTAACATGTGTAACTGAGATGCAAAGTATTAAACATTACGTGCACTTACATGTAGTTAAGAGGAGACTTTCCGATTGGTGTTCCCCTGCAGGATAAGTTTGGCAGATATTTCCACAAATTTAATTTCTACAAATTACATGTTATCAGACAGCAAAATAATACAATGACAAATGAGATGATGAGATACATGTAGCGTATGACAATGTGGAGTGATAACTTCGTAACACTGTGATTAACTTGAAAGTGTGCAATTATAAATGTTGATGTCTTGTGTGGTATGTATATGTTACTACATATCAAGACTTGAGACATTTGTTCACATTCTTGGTCTGAGTCTATGGATGAAAACAAACAACTGCACATGACAAATAATGACAATGCTGCCCAAAGCCCCGATATATTGCTGCCAGCAAAGTTGGGAGAATATGGAGTTTTAAGTTTACAAGTGTACTGTATGATTAAAAAATCTTTAGTGTCTTTCCTAGTGGCTATGCAATTAATGAAGATTTTATACGAACTACATTTTGAATTTCAAAAGAGTATCATTGATTATCATGTGTTAAGTATGGTTCATAATATTTATACCGTGTTCAGACCAGACTCTAAACATGTTTACACTAATCATGTTTGAAAAACATTTCGTTATTTAAGTTGTCCAGACTGGCTCAAAACTTGAATTAGCTACTTGCCTTGTCTATATATCATTACTTAAATATTCTGTAAGCCCGTGAAAATGCATCAACGCGTGAGAATACAAAGTTCTTTATGCTAAACATGTTTGTTATAACTATGTTTCGTGTCTGGTCTGAACGCGGTATTAGACTTGCAAATACGTTTCATAACTTAATAGAGCAGATACTGTATGACCATCGAACTGCAAACACCATTGCATTCTCATTACGCTTTGAGCTAATGGCTACTCACAATGGCAATCCATTGTATTGTCACTTTGTTGGCATTGGCAGTCACATCAGCACGAACCTCTTTCTTCACTGACTGGCTGTTTGTAAACTCATTCAGGAGCAGCACATTGTATTTTGTGCATGGTAGAAGGTCATTTGTATGTCACTATATTCACATTGATTAATCAATGCTAATGGTCATACATGTACGAAATCTACTCTAACAGAAAAAGTGAAGAAATCTGCTTCACAATTAGCAATCGAATCTATCCACATTATATTGACTTTCTTCCAAAAGGATGACATATGGTAATTTGCAACATCCAAGTGTACTTTACGGTGAGTTCTTTAAAATATGTATAAATGATTTATAGAAATATTAAATTTAAGGATTAAGTTGTTTATTTATAAATTAAATATACTTTATGGCTGAACTATAAAACAAGAAACTTGTATTTTACTGGTTTGAACTATTAAACTAACACGTACACATTTCAACTGTTGTAGTTGTTGTATTACACTGCATGAGACAATTATATAGATCTGTATGTAGTGATGCTGAGGAGAGAAACGTACATCGGTGCATAATGACGCATGCATCAACATCAGTACATAAATATCAGGCACATATTCTATATTTCTGTAACAGCCACTCCTTGAAGACTGTTGTGAGTTGCAGTTTATCTTCAACATCTGACAGATTTCACACCTTTAACTGGACACCAAATTCAATAATACCGGTATATTCAATGGACAGGGCTGTCTGACGAGGAGGGGTACTCCTGATCTCTCTCTTCTTTATGTACATGTATTTGAGATGTCAAATGTTGCTATTTCCTGGAATATCTGTACACATATCAAGTTTATTTTACTCAGTAGTTATCCCAATTTTCTGGAAAGGCTGTAGAAGTACATTGAAGGGGAAAACTTGGTTCCCATCTGATTGTTGTGACTACAAGGGATAAAATCGCTATGGCTGCAGATATAGATTGTTGAGCACTCTACACCAGTGATGGCCTATGCTACAATAGATTCTATTCCAAAATTACCACTGACTGCATTATTTTGTAATGCAAACTGCGGATTAAAACTTTGGGACCTAATGCAAAACACAAACACAAACATGCACAAAGAAAACCATTGATGGAATTGTCACATTCACCATGTTCTCTTGTGTTTACTTCCACAGTCCCAAAGTACATGTATTAACATACCCCTAATGTGGCCAGTGCCAGGCCATGTAGTGCTACAACCACATATGACTTCAACAGTCACAGTAACATTTTAGAGTTGAATCAGCCAGTGGCAGTACTCACTTCAACCTGTACTCTGCCGTGTTCTCAGCAGCGGTGATGAGTTTCTGGAGGTCCTGATGCTTCTTCTCCCGTTCCTTCTTACGCATCTCAATCTTGCGATGTTCAGCCATTAACATCTCTTCCTCACGAACCTGACAACGAAACAGTACGTCCTTGAGTAAGTCCTTGAGGATGATTGATATTTTCAATTGAAACGCTCTATCCTGGGCATGTCCAGTGTGTTATCATAGGTATTTCCTTTGTGCACACATAGCTTGACTCGTACCCACACACCCCTCCCAGTTGACTCAGAAGCTCAGCTGGTAGAGTGGTGGTCTAGTAACCCAAAGGTCGTGGGTTCGAATCCCACCTGAGTCACTAACTCAATCAGTGTTGGTTTCGCATTACGTGAGTAAGTCCTTGAGAATGATTGATATTTTAAAACAGTATCTGTCCAGTATTTTCTGTGGACAGACATGTTGCCTATGTCCAGAAATACATTCATCGAAGTTAATAAGAACAATATTGCAGAAGTTTATCATCATAAAGAACAATTATTAGGGCTAAGGTTAGCTTTCCAGTATAATATGCTTTTCCCACAAAAGTAATAATAAATCAGCTTGTAAGTTTTGGACTTACCTAAAGTACTGTATGCTGTTGTGTAGTTTGGCAATCAGACAGGCTATATGTATGTGTAAGCACACACCAGATAACAGAGACTTACCCAAACTGGGTCTTAACCAGACATGAAAATAAGACAAGTGTAATCACAATAACACATACTTGCTCAGGAGTCCGGTTGTACAGTTTCAGTAGCTGCCTCTTTCTCTCTGTCTCATGCTGTGCATCAAAGGGTGGCGGAAGGTTCTGGGGCTCTTGCCCAGGTGGTTCTCGTGCCTGCATCACAATATTGAGTGTTAATCATGGCTTAAATTACTTACACTCAACTCTATGTCAACACAGATATACACAGAACAGTCTACCATATTTTCAGTATGGCCAGAAATTACTTTAACCCTGTCAGGGGGACAGGGCTTTTTTGCTTCTCATAACAGGAGAAGGATACCATTGCCCCCCTCCATAACTTTCCTAACACTTGGAGTACAGTTTTGAAATTTTGAACAGTTGTTAGTGATCGCAAGTTCTACATGATTTAGGTTACTATTAAAAGTAGTAAAGTTTGCTCCAATCAAAGACTGAAGAAGCCAAGGTAGCTTATCAGAGCTGGCGCTTAACTCAGGCTTCCATAGTGCGAAGTGACTGAGAGTACAACCAGGCTACTCACCCTGCAGGGTTACCCGCAAGCGTCTTGTCAGGTTTGTCCCCCAACAATTTACCAGGTACCCATTCACACATCTGGGTGCAGAGAATCAAAATGTCGCCCGAACCTCAACCTTTTGGACTCAAGTCTGACACAACATTTACACATTTTTATGAAAATTTAAGGTGGTGCCAAAATTTGTTGACAAACAGTATTTTTTTCTAAAATTTCTCAAAAGGGTTTCCTTCTTATGCCAATAATAATAATAAAACAATATAAATGGGGTCACCAAACTCATTCTTGTGTAAAATACACTTAAATATTAAAAACAGGGTACATTTGAGGCCCTTGTAGGGTTGCCATGGAAACCATAATTACAAAATGAGTGCAATTGCTGATATGTATTCTACCATCACCAACTATTTAACAATTAGATTATGACGTGATTTCTATGGGCTTATATTTAGTTTATGAGGCCGGTGGCCAAATAAACTATATAAGACCATAGAAATCAAGACCGAATAATCTAATTGCTTTAGTAGAAATCTCTGTCTTCTGTTGTATGAGAAGTTTCAGTCAGTTTCAGAAAGATACAGTATTGTAATGTTTCTTTTCTTCAATTTGCTGGCCGACTTCACATGAATGGGATGTGCGCCTGCCATACAGCATGCTAGACAACCAAATGTCCTCCATTGCAAACAACGGTTTAACCCTTAAAGCCATTTTGAGAAACACGAAGGTATAAGGGGGGGGGGGTTATTTGCACCCCTCCCACCAATTTCAAAACGGTTAGAAATTAAAGCATGCCACTTGGCATGCAATTAGTACACAACCTTCTAATTAGTTTCCATGGCAACAATTGCCAATTAATTAACGTTGCTATGGGAACAGATGATCCAAACCAAAATCTGCCATTTCGGCCGCCATCTTGGATTTTTTAATTTTTTGCTAGTTTTCAAAAATATTAATGGAAATAGTAAGAAAACAATATTTTAGAGGCTAAAACTTCGAACTAAAAGAAAACAAAAATTTGGGATTTTAGAGCCATTTTTTCAATAATTTTTAAGATTCTGAAAGCAAAACCTAATTTGCATAATGTTTTCCGATGACGTCATCAAGGCTGACATCATCTAGTTAGTGTCAAAACACTCGCCCATTATCTGGCTACAGTTGCTAAAAAGTTGTTGGCAATTGGTCAAATGGCAAAAATTTGAGATCCGAAAATCTTTGG
>JAOBYG010137427.1:0-10771 GCA_025403545.1 Epizoanthus stellaris
GACAAGAAGGTCTGAAAAGTATACCCTGAAGGGCGGCACGTCCCCGTATAGGTTATATATGGGAGTACCCCCCCGGGCATGTAGCTTTTCAGATTGATGTCGTCACATGTGTTTGCTAATTTATGTTAGTGGCAAAAATAATTTTGTTTTGGTTGCATACTTCCCCGTAAGCCAATAACTGAGGACATGTAGAGATATTGAAAAGATAATCTGATATGATTCAGTCTGAATCCGCACTCGCTCTTGCAATCCCTGGCGCATGGCCACGCCAAAAAGTCCTGGGACCGAGTTGGTTTGCACGTCTGCATAAAGCGGAGGAGCCCTGGGTACACTTTCTCGGTGGTTCTCGGTCAAATTCTCGGTCATTTGCGAGTATTCCCTTCTTGGTCTTTTGCTATTCAGCATACAGTCACACTGACGGTACTGACACCACGATCGATGGAGGTAAGTCTTCGTCTTTGATATAATTGTTTATGTTTAATATTAAGTCGAATGTTCTAGACTTTTTGGAGAACTCTGCACCCGCTCAGAGTCGAGAGATGATCTATTTAATCTCAAATCTGTACTGCAACGTGTATTATTGACATCAGCTATCGAAGTTTAATATATCTGACAGTTCTTTATACGAGTAATCAGTCTGCATAGTTTGGGATTTTGTACCATTCACAGTTGAAGCGATGAGCACGGATCTCAGTACCCTGGGTGCCAGATAGAGCCTTAGAGGTTCTTCTCGCTCAACGAGGCCGAAGGCGCGAGCGTGCGTGAGGCCGGATGCCGATCGCGAGAAAGAACCACTGGAACACTTCACTTAGACTACGAGCCTTCTCTTCCTTTTCCTCATACCAGTAAACCAGCGAAACCGAGTGGCAAAGCCACGAGTGAGTCGGCGAAGCGTCAGCGAGCCGCGAGGATCGCGGGCGCGGGAGAGAGAGGAAAGGAAGAGTCTCGATAATGTGTCATGCATATCATTTGCAGCTCCGCCCCATTTGGAATGTGATGTTTTCCCTGAGATTATTCAGTGATTATTCAGTGGCAACACTGTGGTGCACGGTGCAAGGTTTATTATTTCTTGCTTCTGCTTTTCTGTGGATTTATATCTGATTCGTTTAATATCGTTTTCGATTCTTCTCAGTTTTAATGAAGAAGATTATGAGCATCACGACGTTCGAAGAAGCTCGCGACAAGCAGAAAAAGAAATTATCAACTGTCTGCACCGCGGTACCCGTTCCGCACTGAAAACCTCATCGATGCCCACAACAGAAATAGAAGTACAAAGAGAAACCTTGCTTTGTATATTGAATACAACTGAGATTGGGATTTCTCTGTCGCGAATCTCCAAATTGTCATCGAGCGTTTGTAGAAAATATGCAATCAAGAGAGAATTGCAGCGGCGACCCTAACGAAGTGTGCCACGACAAAGAAAACCAAACGATTTTCAAAAAGTCAAGTTTATTTACCACAACAGAGCGATAATAATGTCGACAACGACCCATAGCTATCCCTGAATGGCTTGATTGGTTTCTTTCCCTTCTTTACTTCTTTGTCCCTAGCAATTAAAAAAAACTGTTCAGAGCTATACACGAACTTTAAACGTCATTTGACAAGAGCATAACTTCAAATAAGTGCAAAAATTGGATACATAGCGGTTCCATTCGATCGAGTAGAGCATGATAATTCACTGCGCAGTTTAAATACTGAGCGGCGACAGGACATTATTTATATGGCTAGTGTTTATGCGCGTTTTGAAAATAGTTTCCATCATTGTTAAAGTGTGTCTAGGGAAAGAAGGTACGATACAAGGAAACTTGCTTTTTGTCGTGTTTTCCAACGGAAACTATTCACCAACTTGCCATCATTGCATTGTGATGATGCTTGCATGTGTATACAACGCGACCAATATGCGCAATCGATCTCTCTAAATTAAACCTATCACAAACCAAAGTTTAAATAAACCTTATCCAACTTACCATGTGTATATTGCGTGTGATTCGTCCACAGCAATCAACAAGTTTTTTCAATATCTTTTGAAACTTTTGACAAGATCACTCGGACTACGTCGCGTCTTATGCTGACACAAAAATGACAAATATACCGAACATGGCTTCTAAATATTCACTGTTGAGGGAATGGGATAGCTCCATGGCAGACAAGTTGAACTCATTCACTTTTAGTTGCTAATGGGTAATGCTTCGAAGGGGACGATAATGATAAGCAATTATTTCTGCATTATTTCTGTTGTGAATTTATCTTGGCACACTCTTTGTTAGCACCTCGAGGACGCAATAAAAGATTATGTCATCGCCACGCCAATCAACAAATAGGAATTTCTAGTCGCTGGCGCGACTAGCAATTCAAATTTATGAGAAACCATAGCAATCTCTTTATTTTTGCTCTCGCCCCACTCCTCCACCTGTATAACACAAAACGACCAGATCGAAACGTCTGCTTTTTTCGGCACAGAAATAACAAAATAAAGGGACGGCTCGCAGTCTAGAACTCAACCACAGTGGTAACACCCTCACCCCAACCGCACCCCAGAGTGGTAACTCTGTCATCCCTCATCCCCAACCCCACACCAGAATAGTAATACCCGCCCAAGAAGTGGTAACACCTTCATCGCCAACACTATCCTAGAATGGTAACACTGTCATACCCAATCCACCCCAGAGTGATAACACCCTAATCTCCAACCCCACCCCGGAATGGTAACACCTTCATCCCCAATCCACCCCAGAGTGGTAACACCCTCATCCCCAACCCCATCCCAGAGTTGTAACCCCACCTTGCAGTGGTGTCACCCTCTCCCGGGAGTAGTAACACCGTCATCACCAAACTGCACCAACTCGGACACATTAAGGTCTGGGTCTAGTATGTTTATTAGCAAAAACATACCACAAAACTAATGCAGTGGTATTGCTAGTTGGTAGTAACAGAGAACAAATAGTCTTCTTTCTTTCTACGATAGTATGGGGTAAGAATAGTCGCGTGATGCTTGTAGTTTGGGAGAATTGAAAATGACACACAAAATGTAACATTTTGCCAGTGGCCAATAGTTTTGCGCTGTTTGATAATGTTCATATTGCGCAGTAATCAAATCAAACTGGAACCAATCTACTGCTCTTTTATGTTCCTTTAATCTGGTCGCGAATTTCCGTTTAGTTTCACCGATGTAACTCTTATCACAGCTAGCGCATGGTATGGAATAAACTGTTCCACGGACTTGGTACAACAGAACGTGTTATGGTGATTACACGCGCCCTACTGTGATCAAAGGTGTCGAGGATGAGGAGGAAGTTGATAGTTACTCCTGCATTGAGTACAAATCTTGTGAAACGTTATTTTATTATATAAGATTCGATTTACTAGAGAATCCAAGACTGGTGAAACTGACGGAATTGAGGGATGTATTCTCGTCAGTCATGTGTTCATTTGATGCCACACAGATCCAAGACTTGACTAATAAGCACTTGCGCAGAAAGTTGGAACAAGAATTTGGCAGTTTACTGCATTTTGAGGATCTACTTGAGAAAAAGGAAGCTGTTCATAATTCCCGATAACATATCAAGACTCCAACTTGCCAGAGACACAACTAATATTCTTCATCAACTACAGCAACCACAACAAAGAAGCAGCACCTCATCTAATAACTTCGATGAAATAAAGAAAGCTGGCTTGTACATTCGTGACGCAATTGTTTCACAAGAAGCTAAAATGTCATGACCACCGCAGCCTTCAGATCTGTGTGAGAGTGCAGTAAATATTCCGGAAGAATTTCAAGTATTCTTGCACACCGTCCTAACCGGAAATCTAGACTTCCCAGAAGAGGGATATACGGAAAGAGTCCAGCGTCTTATAAACTCTTTAGGACAAGACATTATTTTTGGAGTAAGTGGATGGGCGTCAGAAGCCACGTAAACACATTATTTTGCCATATGCTGTCAAATCTTTGACAAACAACGTTCAACTTATTCGAGTTCTCAATCGCTGTGGACACGGAATCGCGTATTCGCAGATACGGCACTCTGTCTGCACAAAATGGCCCTGACACAAGAAAATGAAATTCCTCATAATATGCAGCCTTATATACACACGATGCTAGCCTGGGAACGTCCCACAGAGTAAATGGCATCACCGTGCAAGCCAGACATTTTGGTCCACAACATCCCCTAAAGGTAGCGCTTATAGTAGCAAGAATAAGACAGAGGAGCGTTGACTCTTCAACCCTTGCAGAAATCCTTGTCTACAATGTTGGTGAGCTCTGTAATCCTCACGCAAGAAAATACGTAGCATGGGACAAGAACTTGCTTTGGATTTTAGTGCGCCTTCATGCGAAAGAGAAGCAGAAAGCAACTGCGTGGACTGGGTTTAATATATCTGTCCGCAAGCAGCAAGTCCCCAAAGACAATGTAGGATACTTGCCGACCATCGACGCGCCCGCCACTGATATGCCACAGTTCATGAAGTTCTCGTGCAATCCTTTAAGTTAAGGGACTCACTCAAACTTCGGAGCATCGTTGTTGTCTTCGACCAGGCGCTATACGCAAAAGCAACTGAGATCCAGTGGAAACATAGGCAGAGGTTGACGGATATAGTGCTGAGGATGGGTGTATTTCATACAACATACACTCTGCTGTCTATTATAGGAAAACGTTTTCAAGACGTCGGATTGAAAGACCTTTGTGTTGAGTCAGGTGTGATTGCAAAGGGGTCTGTGTCAGGAGTTCTGGATGGTCACAGGTATAACCGAGCGATGAAATTTCACAAGCTTATGTACAAAGCCCTCTTGAGACTCGCTTGGAAATGGTTCCGGTCACGGATCGAAGACAATCATCGACATAAGACAGGAATGGTCAATGTATTATTCTACAGTCTTGATGAACTTTACAGCAATATCTGCGCGAACGAGTTTGAGGAGAAAATGACCAGTCCTACTTTTGCAGAATTGGTTAAGCTTTTTGACATCTACCTGGAATATCTGCGGCAAAGAAATGGTAAACTCTCACAATTCTTGGGACTTTTGAGAGCATCTAGGGAGGGAAACTGGGAACTTCACTTATCATCTGTCAGGCAAATGATTGCCTGGTGTTTCGCATATGACAACATCAACTATGCTAGATACGTATCTGCTTATCTATCTGAAAGGTAGAGCACCCAGACATTCTAGAGTACTTCAAGGCTGGTGAATATTCCGTCCAGATTGGAGATAAAAACCGGTTCGGAAGAATACCGGTCGACCAGACGTGTGAGGAGACCGTGAACAAAGACACTCAGACGGCTGGGGGGACGAAAGGTTTTAGCCTGAATCCAAGAGCAGTGAGCATATACTACATTATAATGGAGTATCGTAGCATATTCATGCGGCAGCTCAAAGATATGTTTCATCTAATTAAGCAAGTCCGATGCCAAACACACCGATCTTTAATCAAGCAGAATTACAAGAGACGAGGCAGATGTGAGGTCGTTTGTGTCGATGCTTGATTAAGCACTTAGATCAACCCATTTTATACCGACCAACAAGAGCTCGTTTGTCTGTCAACTTGTAAAGCGGCCACCCCCGAAATAGAGAATGATTTACTCCAGGCCAGAGTCATTCAGTGCGGCAAGACTCGAATGTGACCCACCAAAGATCACGTTGCATGACACAATGACGAAAGCAGAATTTAAGACTTTCAGTGATTTGAACAAGAAGATGAAGGCCCAACAGAGTACTCGTAAGGAAGTGATCCTTAAGGCAGATCGGGCACTTTTTCCCAAATGATCATTATTGCTGATAATAGAAACTGAAGATTAGAGACTTATTGTGCCATACACTCGGTCCGCTTCCTTGGGTCTTGGCCTCTTCCGACGGCTCTCTGAGGAAAACCAACAAGTATTCGCGTTTGTGTGATCGATACAATGGCACAGACTCAACGCATGAAGGGTGACCACAAGATATTTGCTTAGGCTGCAGATTGTCTGTTGCGTATGGTCCTGAATGAAGGAGGTGACAGTCAGCGGATTGACGTGCTCTTTGACGTGTATAGAGAAGATTCAATCAAGAATGCCGAAAGAGAAAAGAGAAGCGCCGAGACTGGGAATGGATTCAGAAACATCAGACCTGAACACAAACTTCAGCAATGGCGAAAGTTTCTACTCAATCCTAAGAACAAATCACAGTTTATCAAATTCATCGCAGAAGAATGGCAAAAGGAAAGATGCAGTGTGAAACTCGCTGAGAAGACACTCATAGTTACTTCTGGTAATCAGTGCTATGAAATCACGTCAGAGAGAGCAGTGACGCGGGGCGACCTCAATTCAACACAGGAGGAGGCCGATACAAGACTACTGTTCCATGCAGTCAATGCAGCCAGAGCTGGATACAAAGCCATCATTATATTATTAGAAGACACTGATGTCTTAGTTCTTTGTCTAGCTTTCAAAAGCTTCATGCCTTGCTCATTGTACTTGAAATGTGGCACCCAGACCCGAACAAGATATATCGACATTTCAACTGTAGTTCAGCTTTTCCGATCTGATCTTTGCAAATCCCTTCCTGGTCTGTATGCTTTTACCGGATGTGACAGCGTAAGCGCCTTCTCTGGGAAAGGCAAGATAGCACCACTTCAGATTATCAGGCGAAACAAGGATTTCCAGGATGTATTTCTACACCTTGGAATACAGTGGGAACTGTCGAATGATCTCTTCTCATGGTTAGAGGAGTTCACCTGTATGCTGTACTCCTCTAACGCAGGAACCAGTGACGTCAACGAGCTCCGTTACCGGTTATTCTGCACAACAAAGGCGAGGTTGATTCACACAGCTACCACCTTGTACCGACAGTCTCCGGAAGCACTCTGCTCGCGCAAACTATCAGGCAGTCATTTAGAAAAGAAGCCTACAGAGCTGCCCCAGGTGCCTTCCCCTGTCGCTACCGGCTGGATTATTGAAGATGGCAAGCTAGCTATAGACTGGATGAGTGGCGAACCAGCTCCCAGAGCAGTCCTACAGCTGCTTTCCTGCCAGTGTAGCAGGGCATGCAACCTCCCAAGCGGTATCTGTCTTGCCAGTGGACTCAGGTGCACCGACATGTGCAGGTTACAGGACTGTAGCAACCGACCAGAAGACAACGAACCTGCTGATGACATTTTGACGGATAATGAGGACGAACAAGAGTCTTGAAACGCTAAGGGGAACTCAAACCACAAAGATTCATCTTGATATGAGGGAATATTGGTCATAACTATCAGATGACAAGCACAAATGATTACTCAATTCCTAAAGGTTTGCATTGTTTGCATTACTTTACATTGTTTTTAAATGAAAATTACTTGGTTGTCATGGCAACCATGCAGAAAAAAGAGCAGCGTGTAACAGAAACTCTTGCCTGACATCAGCCACCTTTTAAAGTCCTCACTTCTAGCTTCAAGGTGCTTTAAGTTTCAATAAAGTGATTGTTTATGGCCCTCTAAGCATTAAAAGGCAACATTGAGTTTGCACATATAACGTCAGTAACCACATAATTTAAACAAGAAAGCTGCTCTTTTGGCATTGCTTTCACATACCAAAATAAACTACAATGTCCAAGGATTTCAAAAATATATGATAGCATTTGTCCCTCCGAATGGTACCAAATGCCTTATTTTGGGGTCTCGGCCCATGCACTAGGAGAAACGGAGAGTTTATTCATGTTTTGTATTTTGGGGGCACAGGAAACAGGCTGTATGTAAGCCCAAATGGACTGAAATTGATGGAGCTAGTAAAAATAGTGAAACACTGTGCAATAAATAGACGAAATTTTAATATTTCAAAATCCGAACCGGTTGTCATGGAAACGTCAAATAATTTTGATAAAACGCAGGAATTTATTATTTTCAAAAATCGTCTATTCATTGCATTCTACTACAATATTGAAACATTATGAACAAGAATTACTAGGATCTACCATATACAGAGAGAGAAATTTAGACCCCAAGAATGATATTTTTTACTTTTCTGTTGCCGTTACTAGTTAATTATTAACTTGAGAAGTTACTTCACAAAATGTTTCAAAATAATTCTTCGCTCAAAGATTGTCTGCTGAACAAACGCTACTATAAACAAGATAATCAATTAAACTTGTGTTATTTCGATTGCCCATAATGACGTACTCACCAATAGTCGGGGAATGGGAATTATTGTGGAGCAACAATCTTCCACTGCGCGAAACGCCATCTTTAAGCTACGACAAATAATTTTGACTCGTCTCATCGGCTATGGTGTGTGGCGAATTCCGACAAGAAATCGGCTAGATTTTACAATGTCTGGACCTGCAGTCCGATAAATCTGCAGTTTCCCAACAAAAAATCGGCTAGCGTATGGCGGGCTTAAGGTTTTGTATCAACTGACTAGTATAAATCACAGTTTACAAAAAGTGCACGTGGAGATAGCAACTATACTTATAGCAATTGAATGCCACAAAACTGGTGAATTTAAGATAATCGTGTTTAATATAACCTGAGTTTCACAGATGCAGTCTTTTAGATCTTGCAAAGTCGTCAGAAAGTAGACTCGAATATGCTGCAGGACCCGAATCTTCCACCGAGGTGAGCATCCTGCAAAATTCCAACGGTCAACGCACGCTGGCGGTTGGAAACTGTGACGTAATAAAAACCCATCGGATGGGTTCACAGCTAGCCACTCATTTTTCGCGGAGAGCTCTCCCCCTTCCCTGGTTCACAGCTAGCCACTCATTTTCTTTTGAATAACCCTACAGCAAATTCCTTAGGGTCTTTACGGAATTAACTTTTATTAACTACGAACGCCTTAAGGATGATGTCATAAGTCTGCCATTTAGGATTTTACAAAAGCACGATTGCGCAATAATTATGACGTTATAAAATCCTCCTAAATTTATCCAAATTAATACATGGAAAAACCTTTATACAATCACAAAACTGAAAAGAGAAAAGAAACAATCCTAAAAGAAATGTTTGCAAGCGGAAAACTCCAAATTTTAAAATATATATGCCAAATATATATGCCAAAACATGGTCACCATGGCAGCATCAATTCCCCTTAACGACCCGCACTTGAAAATCAGCGACCCGCATGTGGCTACCGGTGACCCAAACGCTTACGAAAGACAATAAATCACCACCACAAGGTTAAATTGTGTCAATGAAGGTATTTTATTGCATTTCAGTACATTTCGAGGATAATTAAAACTTTCCATACATTCAGTTGCTTCCAGGAAGGTGGCTCGTACCTGTCTTCCATTTTTTTGTGTCATTAAATTTAGTAAATGGTTTACTCATTTATCCTGACAATTTACTAACAGTTGATTGTTGGTGTTGGAAGAATAACTCTTCAACGTATTGACAGTTGCATTCATATTGTAATTATGGTTTCCATGGCAACTCTACAGGGTCTAAAATGTACCCTGTTTTAAACATTCAAGTGTATTTTACACAAAAATGAGACTGTGAACCCCATTTTTTATTGTTTTATTATTATTGACATGCAAAGGAGAAACGTTTTAGAAATGTTTTTAAAATTCTGTCACCAAATCTTAATGCTACCTTAACTTTTCAGGAAAGGGGGTCTAATAGGCAGGCCATATTGGGGCATTTAAAGTGTAATTCCCGGCTCAATTGATGACGTAACTTGCACCATTTCGAGTTTCTCTACCTTCACCTTATTATTTCTAACTCTAAGGCCTTAGTCAAGTCCATCGAACAAGATTTGAAGACATATGGTGCAGACACCGAGACCTTTTCAGAATACGCTAACAAAATTAGTGCATACCAAACCAGCGAATAGTGCTTATCGCGCGTTCTGATTGGTTAATCAACCTGGGAATAGCCATGGCTATTCACCTCCGGGCATTCATGCATGAAACGCGACAAAATTGCGTCCCGTTTCGTGGCCGTATCGCAAGCTGAAGTTCAAATTCAAATTGGAAATACGTTATGGCTATTCACTGGTTTGGTATATACTAAAACAATTATTCCCCTCATTTATTCCCCTCAGTGTCGGTTCCTAGCGGAACTTATTCCACTTCGGGAAATAATTGTTAACTATTTCTACATTTTAGATTCTGCGCAGGCCCCCTCCCGCAAAAAAGTGACTTATAGTTTTGAGAAACCGATATGAAAGTCGCATTGTACCTCTCTCGAGCTAGTACTCGCTGGTCTATGCCTATTTTTCGAACAGGAGTGAATCGCAGATTAATGCCAGTAAATAGACTAGACTCCTTTTATGTTAACAGGATAGATATGCTAGAAGTACATTGGTCACCATTTCTGGTTCATCACGTTTTTCTACAACAATATGGTGGATAATAACATCTCCCTGTTTGTTATTTTGGGGGAACGAAAATTCAGTTTCAATCATTGTTTGAGAAGTTAATGCAATATAATTCTAATAAATGGAGCCTCAGACGCCAGCAAAAATAGTTTATATTTCCAGTTTAAATGACGGTACACAAAAATGTAATTGTTCAGAAAAGGCTGAGAAACTAGAAAAATGTTAAATTTTTTAGATAGAGAATCGAATAAAAAAATTAAGCACACGGCTTGATCCGAATCTATTTACATCTCTGAAAGGTTCTCACAAAGATTGCAATGTTGAATCGCAATGGCGGATTTATAATTTAAATTAATTTAAATTTCATTAATAATGAAAATAACTTTCAACATATTTCTAAACACTTCCAACAAAAACATTTCTAACTGTTCGTATAGGTAATCACATGGTTCGGAGTGCAATTTGGAATAAATCTGCACGAGTAAAGTTTTCAAAGACTAACAAAATT
>JAOBYG010137538.1:0-10771 GCA_025403545.1 Epizoanthus stellaris
AGGAAATACGGTATACAAACAATTAGTCCCATCCAGCCGCTACATTAAGGAACAAAACCCAACACTGTTTAGTGTAAGTACTAAAAAACTAAAGAACTTGCTCAGTAGTCAACAAATACAACTTTATTATTAACCTTTCCCTTAAGATAAATTACAGCTTGTTATTTCATGAAGTTTAAATATCAAATGTTACATTCAAACTAGCGAAATACGAAAATGTTCTCGTTATTAACAAACATTATTGACGTATAAAGGGTCACCGACGAATATTACTTGCATAATGGTTATTGGTATGAGTGCGGTTACAATACAGTAAATACGTTATATATGCACAAATATGTGTACATCAAAAATAAGTAAATGTTTATAAATACAAAAATAATTACACGATTAGTGTAAAAAATCATATAATAGCGAAATATTCGTGGTTTTTGTGAAACTGCGATAGTTAAAAACACTGAAGTTTTAGAAAGGTTCACACTAAAAATATGCAACGTCTGCAGCGTTTTGTCAAAAGAATTCAATCTTTCTACATGAAGACAAATTAGACGGTAACAATATGGCCAAATGTACAGCGGCACGTGAACACACGTGTTCAAAGCTATTCGATCGAATGACTGCATTACTTGGTTGGACATTCAGAAGCGACAAGTCTTCGGACGGATGTTGGTAATCTACAACAAATGCAAGAGCATATAAGCATAAAAGCAGTTGCATTGTATTCTTGTTTATTTCTGATATATATATATATATACTTTTGTGGTGTGAACTACGTTGGCTCTCGAACTACATATTTTAATCTCTTCCAGTTACTTTTTCGAACTATTAAAAGTTTGGTCTATTGAGACTGAACGCTCACTCGAGGGCAATTTTCTAAACTCGGAGATCAACCTCATCCCATGGAACGAACTTGCTGAGGAGACAAGTGCGGCGTTCCAGTTTTTGACTCATGTCCTCGGACACCCAAAAGGCACACAGCCCACGACTCCGAAATTAAATCTGAGATATCCAGAAACAAGGCTGCCAATGTCCAATGAAATCAAGTTATTCAGTGATAATAAAAAGACAAACAGCCCATACGGTCAATTCCTGAATGAAATTAGTCACGGCAAACTAGTAAAACTAAAAAGGAACACTTCAGATTTATTTTTCAATCTAAACTGATCCGTCCGAAAACGTGACACCTTCGGAATAGTCCTACACAGAGTCAGTGCTCAATGAACGAGAATATTAAAATGGAAGTTCAAAATTCTATTAATAATTTCCAATTTATAGCTAACAGGGAACTTGTGAGGTCTGTCAAGACACGGCATCTGGTATGGACTCATAGCTACCACTGTCACAACTGTCGCAACTATCACACGACCACGAAGACCTGTATTGCAAATCAGAACACGACGACCTATTATCCAACATGCGGTGTCCGGCCGGGGTTATTACAATTACCATGGTAAGGTGTTACTTTTATTTTACAGTTAGTACTTTCAGTTTACACGAATGCTTACTTGTCCTGACGATTATGGTGTGAAGAATCAGGTGAAATAACAGTCAACTTTAGCGTCATAACTGCGTGTTATTGCCTACACTAGCGTGGAAAATCGCCCTACTAATAGTCTTGTTTGTCTTCTGTGAATCTGTCTCGTTTCAGTTTGTTTGTTTGTTTGTTTGCCATGAATGGATCATTACGTGTATATACACGCTTGAATGTACTCATGTATGGCTTTTAATTGTTTCGCTTTGGTCGTGTCTTGATGCTACTGTGCCTTTACTTATTATTAAATATTTACAAATGCCATTTTAATTTAATTTAATTTAATTTAATTTAATAAATTTATTTTTTAAGTTTATTTCAGATGCTCAAATTCATATAGTAATAATGCTGTTTCCATCCAGTGATGCAGAAGCTATAAAGAAAGGGATCACTGCTATAATGACACGGAAGGGACCCAAGGACTGACAGTTGCTAAGGGCAACAGTTACTTCCGTGAAGTGCAAGCACGTGTCATCCTGTACGCCGCGAACTCAGCGAGTGATTTTCTGTGGTGTTTCAAATCACGAAATGAATGTAGCCGTGGGAGAACGTTGATTTGCGAATATTCAAATTTCGTTCTATTTTTCCTGTAAATCCATGAAAGTTAGAAATCCCGTATGTGCTTTGATAATGTAATGGTACTAATTTGAAACAAGGGCAGAAAACTGAATGCGATCCGGAAATGTTGCCGATGAATACTTAAACTTTATGGATCCCAATAAATTCACTTTCAACACGCATAAGCATCATGTGCATATTTACATTTGAAACCAAAACAGGAACTTAGCAACTGTCAGAACCCTTAGTGTATCAGATCCCTTCTTGCTGGGGTTTCCTTTGTGTGTGCGGGATTCTGGAAACCACTCACTCGTGTCTGAAACTGGGACTAACAATGTACAGAGATGAAAAGGATGAGATGAGACGGAGAAATAAGAGAAGCACAGAAGAGCGATGAGTCAGAATGAGTTTTCTTGTTCATGCAGCAGGCATGCAGAGATCAACAAGTCAAACGAGTTCAGTAAATATTGACCGTACTTACGATGATTCAAGCAAGAGAGATTCCTTTAGGAACAGCTTTTTTGCCTTCCTCCTATCTATATTTGGACCTGAAGCAATTCCATCTTTTAACTCGCTTCGGCTCTTGGTCCGTCGAATTCTAAATCTGTTTCTGTGCGTTTGCTTATCATCACTGTTGTCCACGTCAGAACAGCCTGCAAGTCTCCCACGCAAAGCTTTATTCGCATCAGCAGAGCTCACTCTCTCGTGATCACTGAAATTACGTTTGTCCTTGTTACCTGCGTTTTCTTTTTCCTTTGATTTGTCTCTTGAACTTGTTAGCTCCCTTCCGAAGTTTAACAGATCTGTGAGGGAAATACTTTTCTTTCTCGGGGCCTTCAATGTAGCTGGTGCACTATATGGACCATTTTCTGGCTCTTTCGAGAGATCTTTTTCTATTTCCAACGACCGTGCACTTAGAGGTTCATTGTCCGACTCTTTGTCAGAGGAAACTGACTCTACTTGTTCTAGTCCTACGGGATACCGATAGTGTGAGCGATCAGGCTTAACAGGGGCCCTAGAGCTGTTCACTGGGTCCGAGTATCGTTTTGAAAGTTTAGTTGGAGGCACAAGTTTGCTAAGCTGTTCTCTGTTAACCATTGGACCTGCGACACTTTGCTCAAAAAGTTGTTCGATAGATTTTTGAGGTGACTCTGGGGTAACCGGAGACTTCTCTGGACTTTCCAATTTTTCTGAATTAGCTTTAGAATCCCCTCGTACCAGACTCTCGGGACGCGGTTTCCGTGATGCAACAGGCGAAGATCTTCTAGGAAGGCTACTACTGCGCTTGCGCGGATCAACTGGGGCTGTGCTGCTGATCGCCGACTGAATCTTTTGTTGCGCTATCAAAGGTGAACGAATATGTGGCGTTTGCTTTCCAGCTCCAAACGGTTTGATTGATGATTCTAGAGATTCTGATAATGACTGTAAAACTAAAATTCCTGGGCTATCAGCAAGTCGTGATGTTCTTTTGGTAAGATTTTGCGAATCTTGCGGAGGAGATTCCTCGAGGCCATCGATTTCCTCACCCGTTGATACCCGAGGAGAAATGTCATTATGCGAAGGCTGAGAAGGAGTTTCGGGTTGTACCGCCGGGGACTGGGCCAAGGATTCAAACACGTCCAGTGGCTCCTTGGGTTCTTTAATTACAGTACCTTGGGATTCCGACTGCAGTGTGGGAACGCAAGGCTCGCTTCCAGCTAGCAATGTTTCCTCTCCTTGTGCCTCAATACAAGGATGTTCTCTTATAGGGGAACAAGAAAATTCCGTCGAGGTTTGAAGAGATGACATTGACTCAGTCGCAGACTCCACGGCAGAATCATCCAATGATAGCGAAGATGACGTAATAGAACCATCAGATGACTGACACTTATGCACAACCGGAAGTTCGCGAGAGGCCCTTCTCATGATTGGCTTCGGGCCTTGGGGTTCAGACGATGATCGCGAAACTGCCACCTCAAGGCGTGGTCTCGCTTTCACGGGAGCCGATGAAGACCGAGAAACTTTCATTAATGCATCAACGCGAGCCCGGGACTTTTCGTCTTTTATTTCGACTTCTCGTTTGCCTTTTTCCTCCGAATCTACAATAACTGACAACGATTCCTTGTCAATGTCCAATGTTAAGTCATTTAATGACGATCTCCGTTTCGACAACCGTACCCTGCCCTTTCTCCATCCCTTTCCTAGTTCACCATCCGACCGTGTACTTGCAGAATGTAATAGAGTTGTCTCTGATTTGTATCGGGGTAATGTGTGAGGTCTTGTGGACTTGCCAAATGATGAACCATTTTCAGAATCCGAGTCTAGGGAAATAATCGATGACGCCAAGGATCTCCTTCTCTGTCTGACTGGCAGTTCCATGATCATGGCAGTAGAAGGGCTTGCTAGCTCGCTACTATCACTGTTGGATCTCGCCTGGAACATTCCACCAGAACCTCGGCCAATCTGAGCCACAGCGTAGAGTTTCTACAAGTTTCAAAAACAACAAAACACTTAGTTTATCAACGTCATGTCTACGTTGCATGTCAGCTATTTAACAGCTCAATCCTTAGGATATTTGAGGATGTACAATAATACAAAGCAGGCGGGATTGATGCGGATATCACAACGAGTAAGGCTTATGCCGTTGCAATCCTTCTCTTGTTCTCCCAGTTACATCCCAGAGCGTCATATCAATACCACTGATTCTTCGATCGACACCAACTACACATATAAGAAGATCACAAATGATCTTCCTATAGTTTGAAGTTTGTAAAGTATATACATGGCATTTTACCATTAACAAGTTTGGTGGATTTAGGTATAACCTCTGTCAGTTATTGCGCATGGTACAGTTATCAGTGACATATTTAAAAATCTGAATTGGAGATGCGCTATAATAATTGGGTCAGTGCAGAGAAAGCAAACCCATAATACTCATACCCAAAGGATTGATGTGCTGGATATAAGCTAAGATGAGCACAACACAACACAACACAGCACAGAACTGCACATCGCAAATACAATATACACTATCTGACTACATATTACAAAACACGCCATGTACCTGTGCCTTTTTTATTGTATCCATCCAATGTTGTTGGTCTGTGACCGTCCCTTGCAGTGCAAAACCCTGCACCACTGTGTTATACTCATTCAGATAAATTAATAAAAACATTCCTGGTGAGAAAAGTAAGAAAAGAACACCGTGTTAATGTACACTGAACATGGCACCAACGTTGTTCACTGCAGTTACAGGTAGCAAAGGCACTGCAAATACGCGACCTCAGTCCAGAAGGTTAATGATGCTACTAAATTGTTCTACTGAGACATCTCTAGGTATCTTACCTGGATCTTTAGACTGATGGACCACCAATTTATCCACCGGGAGGGGCTGAAATACAAATAATGGGGATCAATATTATTTCATGGAAACAAGGAAAAATGGCTTCGTAATAGCTACGTTTATAACATGGTTGACACCCATCAGGTCAAAAAAAAATTCCCTGATTTTTCCCTGACTACAAAATAATTTTCACTGACCATGCATGATGTGGCTGCATGGAAATTTGACTCTCTGAATCACAATTTGGCAACCAAAATATAAAATTCCCTGACCTTTCTTTAACTTCGACGAATAATTTAGAATTTCCCTTACTTGATCCAAAATTCCCTGATTATTCCCTGACCTTGAAGAAATTATTTTCTACCAGACATTTCCCTGACCCGTGGCAACCATGTATAAAACACTGGTATACAAAAAAAATTCATTAAATCATGCGTTAAATAACTGAACGTCAACAGCAGTCATTGCTAATAAACCTAAGCAGCAACAGTCACAATAAATAATATTCAACCAAAAGTCGTGCTTACTGGCTTGAGAACGCGATATTTGTCTCCCTTCTTCGGTTTCGTAATCAGCATCATGTCCGTAAATAGGAAAACATAGACGTCCATCTGTAAAGCAACGGAAGCCGAATTGGTGATATTACTTAAGCAAGAGAGTTCCAACTTATTGATAGTATTAACATTTTAACGATTAAACCATTAGGGACGGACCATTTGATTTTGTGGGGGGGGGGGAGTGGAAGAATTTGTAAAAAAAAAATTTGCACGACACAAAATTATAGAGACAAAGAGAGAGAAAGAGAGGGAAAAGCGAAAAAAAAAATGTGTAGGCCCATTCCAGGGCTAAAAAAATTTTGTTCGCAAATCATTCTTCCACCCCCACCCCACGATATCAAATGGTCCATCCCTTAGAGCCGAGGAAGAGAAAATTATACTCTATGGTATCCCGGGGCCAGACTCCCTACATGGCAGTCGCGGGGATGCTCGTCGTCCCTTTTAGGGATTTTAAAACATTCTATATTTGATACCACTTAGGGTGTTAGTTTCAAATGACAACATTTGCAGCTATCACAGTACCTAGAGCTTTTAGGGTAGCTTTAAAAGTAAACTTTAAAAAGGAGACAAGAGTTATTTGTCAGAAACTGCATCTTCATTTACCAATCTTAGGGTTAAAAATGCATTTGAACCACGCCCAGAAAATGAGATTCTGGTCACTTTAGAAGTTCCTCTCAAATATTCGACAAGCATCACCGTCACGTTTATTTATTTTTTATTTTTTATTTTTAATTTTTTTTGTTATTTCTCATTTCATACATACAGACATTCAGCCCATATTTACATTAAATTCAGATACATTCAAACTTCTTAACCATTCAGTTATATATACTTTTTGAACGAATGTTTCTTTTTCCCGAGGTGTTTATCAGCATCAATTCTCCAAATTAATTCCCATTTATACATTGGGAACAATCTGTAACTTTTGGCTTCAGTTTCATCAGATTTTGCTTTCAGCCATGCTTTAAAAATTGTGAATAAATCGTCACATTCATGCTGATGAGAGTCTCATCCCGGATATGTATTTTAGAACAGTGTCCCACTTTATCGTGGTTTAAATACTGCTACATATTTTGACACTAAGAATAAATAATATCATTACTCTAACTCAGTTAACGTCAAATTACATTTGAGTTGAAAGGTGAAGGTGAAAGGATAGATGTATGACAGAAACACTCAGGAATCTATTTGCAAAACAAGTCAATAACAATTCTGGACAGACTAAATTCTATAGGAAAATTCATTGCCTGACGAGGGAATTCCACGTTAAATTTCACGCAAAAAACTGATATTGCACGAATCGTGCTTCGCATATTTGTGAAAGGACTTGTCTAAGGAGCATGGATCGAATATGTTAGACACAGATGAATGCATAAGGAGGTTAATAATAACATGACACACAGTTTAATTATACAACATCCTGCTACTCCACGCTAACCTTGCCCTGCTTCTCCACCAGCCGAAGAGTACCCTCGTGCAGAATGTAGCGATGTTCGTCAGGGCCCACGCCCGGCATAGGCCCCATGAGATCGAGGCTGCTGTAATCTGTAAGTACCTACAACAATGAAAGTAACAATGGCCGCTGAGTCTGGGTGTGAAAGACTGTTAGAACATTAACATTGAACAATGCATCTCACAAGAAGACGTACTGTAATACAAAGTACAGATTATTATTGCCTCAGCCATCAATCACTACTATCACTGCTATCCATCAAAACGGTTAGTATAAGCAATTTGAATGCCTTATTCATAAAATGCATTATCAGCTGTACGACAATGTCCTGACAAGGTTTTCGTTGCTCTAATACTAAGTGACTGCTTTTTTATCAGTACAAAGGCTTGTGAATCTTTCTCGTTAAATGTCTCGCCTAACATGTCGTTAAAATCTCCCCTCACCCGTGATTATAGTTGATCGTTGTATGCCAAAAATGAAAGAATGAGTAAAATAGTGTTAGTAATATATAACAGTGGTCATACCATGGCCTAAGATAAAAACAAGATATATTTTCACCTTCTCCATTTCTTCATTTACGGGTTCCACGGAACAGAAGCTGTCCACTAATATCCGGTCAGAAATCTTCTTTAGTTTCTCCTCCTCGTGACGGACCCTCATGGCACCATTCACTTTGCTCAGAAATGACTGAACTCTTAGGATCTGGCAACCAAACCGTATGAGGGAGTTATGGCATATACACTGATGTATCTAACTAACAACTACAATTTCTGCCATAATATGATGCCAAGAGTTACATTGGATTTATCTTGTAGGAGCATCATTGGTATTATATTACAAATTCATTTGCCGTGCCGTTGTTAAACGTTTCTGTATTTGTCTGTTTGTCCGGTAGTTACTTAGTCTGTCTGTCTGCCTACCTAGTACCTATCAACCAACTAACCAATTTTCATACGTACCTGTCTGTCTGTCTGTCTGTTTTTCTCTGACGAAGAGCTAGCACTCGAAACGTCAGCTCAAATCTTCCACCCTCATACCAACTTTTAATTGATGATTCCCATTATTGTTTGTTTGTCTGTCTGTCTGTCTGTCTGTCTGCAGTGTCTGTCTGCGGTCTGCCTGTCTGCGAGTGAACGTAGGAGTCTGTGTCTATATTTGATACCTGTCTGTTGTGTTTGTCCCTTTGTCTATCATACATATTAACCCTTCGAAACAAGTACCGACAAGGAGGAAAGTTGATCAAACCTGTGTCACTAATTACGACTATATGTATGTGTTACGTGTTACAAGATTTATTGTAAGATTTCTTACCATTCTCATAACTTGTGTCTTCATCTCCTCGTCTTGAGTTTTCTTATGAATGGCTTTAAGCAACAGTGGGTACTTCGTGACTCTCTGCATCGGCTTGACCAGCAAGTCGTTCAGCTTTAGTCTGTCAGTACACAGTCTGTGGTCCTCGCACCACTAAATTAAAGGTGAACAAACAAAACCAGCGCCGATAACGTTGAAACATGTTTTAATAAAATATTAAATATGAAGGCAGCTAAGAATACACATTTTGTATAAGAACCATTCTCATAAGAGTGCGTCGAGGCTGAGAAAGGCAGACATTTTAAGAACATGTTAAGTTACGATTTATAATTTTTTCATGCCTGTGTGTTTTGAAAATGGAAAGTACAATAATAATTTAATCTTAATTTTTGTTTCAATATAATAAACAGTTCATAGTACTAAGGTCTCTATGTGTTTACAACTATATGCCGATAATATAAAACTATATGAGTTGCTGTTACTATGACACGAAAGCTATAAAACTAGATAATAAAAACTATGAAAGACTAGGGACGACGGTTAGGCCAAGTTGTTCATCAATTAAAATATTGTTTAAAGAGGTATGTTTAAGATTCAATCAATGAAGGTGAAGTTTTTAGAGAGTGCAGGAGACTGTTACAAAGTTCTGGACCACAAATGCTGAACTGGTTTATGTGCTTCACGAAAATTATATGTAAAGCCTAAGTGAGTATACGTTTTGAGAAAGATTCGTCCAATTTCCACTGACTGATACCACTGAAAATTGAAAACAATAAGAACCTTTTTAAGAACATATTGAGTCTGAAGTCGTCAAAAAAAATCTGACCAAACAATAAAAGTTCTTATTTTAGTTATAAAAGGTGTATGACATCCAAGGATACAGCCATATTTTGGTTAACCAAGGAACAATATTGACAGTTTTGTTCACATTACAAATAGTTTCTGAAACACAACAAATTGCTCCCTCACACCTACCGCAATGAACGTCTTAAAGTTTTCATCTTCTTGTAACTTCTCCTTCAGGTATTTCACACATTTTGACTCCTCCAAGCAGTACTTTATATACGGTTCGAACCTTGTCTCAAACTACGGATGTTGAAAAAACAAACAATTTTAAAATACGCCACTTTCGAAGAAAATGACTTATGGTACGTTCAAATATTAGCCACAAGATGAGCACCCTTTTATACATCAACGTATGTCATCATAAAACCCATGATAGTGTCACAACTAACAGACAGGTGAAAATGTTCCCGCCAAAATTATGAGACAACTGGACGATGCGCGAGTCTCACAAAAAACGCGCGAAAAGCTGCCGTGGTGCTGCATGTCATACAGTCAGTCGGTACTTGTCCGTTGTGCAAAGACAAGTGGCAGCAGATATATTGTAATCAAAGACTTTGTATATCTGTGTCTTACATATGTTTTTTGTAGTACTTACCATTGGAAATCCATCTGCCATGTCTAAAGGATTTAGGGACTCGTGAGTTCGTCGGGACTGTTGGGAAAAGCCACAAACAGGGCGAGTTTTAAACTCCATTCATATCAGTCACAAGTAAAAGGTTCAGTAAAACAATATCTTTAAATACAGAAAACTCCTTACATTTACAGACATAAGTTACTTACCCTAATTACAACTTGGCTTAGGCAGTCCAACCAAAAGGATAAATTCACTTCATAAATATCTTCAATATTGCTAAATAGCCGCTCCGTTTTAATCTACAAAGCAAAAAGCGAAATGCTATTGCACATTTTTTTGGTTTATTTAATACGATTCAACTAAAAATCAAACGAGGAATTGCTGGTTTGTTTAATTAACATAGCACACGGTTTAAACAAATGTTACTGTTGTATAAGACAGAAAGGCAGATCAGTAATATTAATGAACCATAGACAACAATTTGTACAAGTAAAGAATTGGGGGATGGGGGGGGGGGGGGCAGCTGGTTGAGAGATGTTTCTACTGAGCAATGAGTGATAACATTATGTGATTATGTCCTTTTGCATAGCGTAAACTTTCTATATAAAGCAAAATGCTT
>JAOBYG010137649.1:0-10771 GCA_025403545.1 Epizoanthus stellaris
GAGATTTTTCGTTTTGGGACGGCCGTAATTTTTAAAGTGCATTATTATATAAATATTGGCCAATGGGTTTATTTGGGGGGGGGGGGGGGGCTTGTTTTCGGAAGTACTTTTGCGCCTGAAACTTTTGGACTTATTTTGGGGAGGGGGCCTTAGTTTGCAGTATATCTAAAAACATAACTGAATAACTCAGACTTACAGTGTATGAAATAACAGCAACAACAGCATTTGTACCGTGAGGGTAGTTATCCATAGCATACTCATCATGGGCCGCAGGACGCACGAGTGGGCTTTGAGGGGTCTGGTATAAAAATACAGATGAACGAATATTGACAGATATCAAACACAATTATAATTTTACACAGTATTTTACCGTAAAATCCCGCTTATAAGCCCTGTGCTTATATAAGTTCATAAGGGGTTTTGTAGAATTACCACAATTGTAATTCACAGAGAATAGTCAATAAAGAAACCTGCCGAGCGGGAACCATCCCAAACACAAGAAAAACAAGTGCGAAGTGCATCCCTGAACGTTACTAAACTGGTGGGCTTATAACCAGGGGGGGGGGCTTGGAAGCAGGGGGTTTACAAGCGGGATTTTACGGTATTACATATAAGCCCTAGTTTTATTTCAATGCTTGGTTTAGCACGAGCATTTTTCAGTGCGCTTATGGACATTTTGTATTGTGATTAAGTAAATTTCAAGGTGCAATCAAGGACTTTTCTAGTGTGATTACAGAGGTTTTATGCTGTGATGATATAATGACACTGTTAGGACTGTTCTAAAAATATCAACCAATCAGTAAGCTTCAAGATAATTGGTACTTCTCTGATTGGTGAGTTCACGTGCAGTGAGGGAAACCAGACAGGAACACCGGCTATAAATGGATCTCAGCATTATATGTGAGCCAAGTACTATGATGACTTTCCCAGTGCGATTACCAATGTTTTATTTTATGATAGAGAATTAGTTGTGTGATTACAAGTAAGTATTTTTCATAGCGCAATTAAAGACTTTTCCAGTGTGATTACAGTTCTTTTACGTGATGATGGACAAATTAGTTGCATGATTAACTACATTTTGGCGTGCAACTAATTCATTGTATTTCTGGAATGATTAGGGACATATTCCAGTGTGATTACTGATGTTTTACTGTGTTATTAGGGATGTTTTGGAGTGCAGCTTGTATGTGATTGAGGGTTAAATACCATCAATATTTTGATGCAATCTCAACTTCTTAGAAAAGGAGCAAATTCAGAGTGGGGTTTATACACAAGGTGCAGCTTGTATATAATAAATAAAAGCTTTAATTAAAACATAAAATGGTAAAATTCCAACATAAAAGGAGAAATTAATTTAAACATATAAGGAAAACTTAATTAGGGAATAACGTAACGGCGTGAAACTGGATGTGAAAGAGAAAAACAGAAGAAAATGGCAGTGGCTTGTACAGTCTCAGAAAGTAGTGATAACCTGGAAGGGGGCACCGAGCTGCAGTAAATCTTGTACATGCCCAACTGGTCGGTCTCTTGTCAGCAACAGACTCCAATGGACATGAAAAGGTTTGCAAAGCCTCACATTTACTTTGTCATCAAACAAAGACATTCTCACATGCAATTATTTTTCTAGGGGTAAATGTCCAGACCCTAGTACACCATACAGAAAAACCAAGACCAATCAGCACTGAAAGTAACTGCTCACAAACCTGTATCCGATAAAGTTTGTTGTCATTCCGATGTCTGAAAGCATGAACTGGTGTTGCCATTGTCTGTTTACCCATCTAATGGGGAACATAGAGAAAATAATCAGGAACCTTGAATCAGAATAGTCTTTTAGTCAGTAACATCCCATTTTTCCTGAGAGCAAATCACATTCAGATTGGAATGTTACTATTTCTCCACGCAGACTCTCTCTCACACACATGCACTGACACACACACACACACACACGCACACACGTACATACATGCACACACGTACATACACGCACACACGTACATACACATACACATAGACATGGACATACACACACACAAATGATTACAGTATGAATACTGTATCTGCGACCACTTGAGAAAGAACAGCCATTCACAGCATGACATTTAAACAGTAGAATCAGAATTTGCCGATTTTATTCCAGATGAACTGCGGGAATGGCTTAGTTTGATTTGTTGGCTATACATCATGTAGTAATCATATTGTAGTCACACATGTGTTGACACATATTCATGGGTAAAATATATCAGCTTGTTTGCTATTATGCTAGCCCACCTGGCACTGGTACATGTTGCGAGGACTTTGGTTGAAATCAGAGAATGGAGTCAGATTGGCCAATATGCTCAACATGCTAGTCTGCTTGAGTTCCAAGTGTGTTGTTTCCTGTGAAAACATAAATACTATCATTACTATAGTCATAATCATCATCAGCATCATCACCACCACCACCACCACCACCATCGTCGTCATCATCATCATCATCATCATCATCACCACCACCACCACCACCACCTCCACCACAACCATCATCATCATCACCATCACCACCACCACCACCACCACCATCATCACCAGCACCACCACCACCACCATCACCACCACCACCACCACCATCATCATCATCATCATCATCACCACCACCACCACCATCATCACCACCACCACCATCACCACCACCACCACCACCACATCATCACCACCACCACCACCACCACCACCATATCATCATCATCATCATCATCACCACCACCACCACCATCATCATCATCATCATCATCATCATCATCATCATTACAATTATCACCTGGACTATCATTGTCTAATGTATGGTTATCATTATTCTTCATAACAAACACAGTACTACCATGATCACTACGACAACCAATGCCAACATCATCCAAAATAATCAATTACTATATCTGTTGCCAGTACCATCATCACTAATCTCCTCAAGATCTTCTTGCCATCAATATAATATTATCATTGTGGTTTCCAAACGATATAATGGCTATCATCATCATCATCATTGTCATTATCATCATCAGCATCATCATTTGCAGTCCTCACTATAATCAGTCTTCATCAAGAAAACACTATCATTGTCATTAGACATCATCCATAATTGTAACCATTATCCACTCACTCTAATCAGCATCTGGCCACCATTATCACAACATCTCTGCACACCTTTCACAGCCTTTCCATCAGCCTTATCACTACAAACATTCACCCCTGTTATCATTACTTACTCGCTATAATGAGCATCCGGCTGTCACCATCAAGAGTTCCAAGCAAAGTAACAATTGTAATAAATTACTTACACCTTCATATATTTCTTCTCTTATAACAGCAATATCCATGTACACCTAAAGAAAACAAACACGTTAATGTAAGGAGGAATTTACACCAGGGTCTATGTGCAATACAAACCAGACCCAGACCATGATCCAGGCCATGGGTTAATTAAATGTTCTTGCATACTATACATGTATGTTACTGTTTCTCCAAGATGGAAGGATAAGAAAAATATTTATTAATTTATAAGAATATTAAACTATAATGTAGGCATAAATATACTTAAAGTATGAGTATTTACAATACCTAATTATAATAATAACACTTATTCCAATTGATTCTGATTGATTGATTAACTGATTGATTGATTGACTGATTGATTGATTGATAGATAGATAGATAGATAGATAGATAGATAGATAGATATTCACCACTAAAATAGGATCTAAAATGTCGAACGTCAACCAAATGATGTTGGAGGAAGTAGTTTGAGTACCAACCTGTTCAAAGGAGCCAATCAGTTCCACCGTATCCGCCACCAGATTGTAGACAGGTCTTATCATTCGTGCAGGGGTAGTGAAGAGAAATAAGCCCGGATACTGGCTAGACACGTCGGTGATTGGTACCAGGCAAACCTCCAGATGTTGTGGCACCTACAGTGACAACATGTTGATGCTTCATCACACATACACAAGTACAAAACACAGACACAGATAACGGATCAGATACAGACATGGACGCAGACAAATACACAGACACAGATACAGATACAGACACAGAAACAGATAGGGGATCAGATACAGATACAGAAATCAACGAGGATAAATACACAGACATAGATACAGACACACATAGATACAGACACACATAGGGGATCAGATACATATACAGACATGAATGCAGACAAATACACAGACACAGACATAGATACAGACATAGAAACACATAGGGGATCAGATACAGATACAGACATGAATGCAGACAAATACACAGACATAGATACAGACACAGACCAGACACAGACAGGGGATCAGATACAGACAGACAACAAACAGACATAGCTTCAGATAAACTAACTTTGAGGCTCAAACCAACAACCAAAACACTAACCCGGGCCAAGCCCCAATCCTAACACTAACATTGTGCACGATGCAGACTGGTGGATTTAATTTTTATCACTATTTTCGCCAACTCTGGTGATATTGATGAAATGTACTCAATCTATGACAATATCAATTTCAGGAAAACATTAAACATTAACAGTCTAATAGTTTAGTACATGGAGCATCACCCCGTTAAGAACCCCCCAAAAGAAACCTTTGGTGAAGGGTTTAGTCTCAAATGTTATTGAATTTCTCTACCTTTTCTACATGCACATGCACATGCACACAAGCATGCACATGCACACAAGCATGCATGTATGTATACACGCACATGCACATAACATGCATACACACACATGCACATCAGCATGTATAAAGCACACACAAATACCTTCTCTTCTCCCATCACTTTCAGCATCCTTAGCCTGTCTGCAAGTGGCTTTGCCAGTTCCTTTTCCACCTGGCCGATAACTCGTCCATCCAAAACGACAGTATAACATGTCTTGCTGTCAGCAGGGGGTGGCATATCTAGGGGGGTCATTCCCATCGAGCACAGCAGCCGAGGAAGGTGTCCAGTTGGAGAAATCACGTTCACAACCTTTTGAAGTATAAAAGGTATACATGCCTCACTTTGTAAGAAAGACAGTTTTTATATACAGTTATTCAACATTCTTGTGCAGTATTCAACATTTTTCATTAATTGTTCAGTTTCGTTGTATATGCATTTCTCAACATAGATCACTAACTCCTCACTACGGAGTGAATAGTGACAACTTTGATCACCAAACTGTACGCACAATCACAAATAAAACAAAAATAATGTCACAAAGAGTATTTTCAAAAACAACTTTTTGGACAAATTTGTTTGAAATACAAAACTTGAAAGTAGGAAAAGATTCGAGTAAAAAGCTGAATACAAACGTCTGGTATTACAAAATAATCAGTTCTCTCATTCTCAACAAGAAGTTTATTTCGTGTCTACAGTTATACAATGAACAAATAAACAAAAACAAGAAACAATGTCCAATGTGTGACACCGGCAATCTGAAAAATAGTATAACACTAATCGAATCAGATTGCTGCTAGTTACAAATTACAATGTTATGTACTGGTCAGATTTTAAAAACCCTGCCATCTTGTATCATGACTGCAAACCCCTCCCGCCACCCATGTTCTTTTTGGCAATTGTATTGTAAGAAAAATCCACAGCCCATGTGCTTCTGCAGTTGTGGTGGTGTGTAAGAAGGATGGATCCATTTGACTGTGTGTTGACTATAGAAAGTCGAATGCCAAAACACTCAAAGACACATATCTGTCATTGCTCTGGGAGCATCCACAGGCCGGTGCCCTTGCACTGAGGAAAGTCCATGATATACAGACACACTGGGAAATCCCATATTGTGGACTTTCCTGTGGATACTCCCAGAGCATGGTTGGCTCAGTTGGTAAGATCTCTGACTCCCAACCAGAAGGTACCGGGTTCAATCCCTGACCTTGCCAAGGGTTGTATTTGTGTGAGCTTCTTTCGCCACACCATCCGTGGACAGGGATGTTAAGCCGCTGGTTCTATCTGGGGACTTAAAAGAACCCACGCACTTGTCGATAAGAGTAAGCTAATGCTGGTGTTGTGGTCTGTCACCTCATCTCTACTGATATAAGTTACTGGATCCTAGAATTGTAATGCACATTTGAACATAAATGGAAAGTGCACAATATAAAATGCATCACCATTATATTGTTCCACACAGCAGGCCAAAAAGAATGTAGGCTCAGGGAACGAGATTGTTGTGAGAGAACATCAAATCTTTCCTTTCGAAATACACACCTGACAAGTTGCTGTCATGTGATTCAGGAGACCACAGGGAGCCCCATCAGGTGTGTGCACTGGGCATAGGAAACCTAAAAGAATAATTAGTTACAACTAAAAAGTGGGTCTCAATCCAATCGGGGGAAATACATTAGGCATATATTACCACTGAAATGAAGTTTCTGTCAGCTGGCAGATCGCTGCCCCTAAACACAGCTTCTTGACTTGAGTAAAAAATAAAAGTTCTTCAAGAATTCTTTGAGTTAAACAAGAGCATCTTTTTATTTTCTTAAAAGAAACAAGCTTTACATCAGAATAAAAACATACTACTTATAGTAAATAAAAAATTCCAAATTCCCATGTACGCTAATGTTAACATCTAATTATGTGTACCAAACATGGATACCATTAATTTTGTTTGTAGCCTTACTGCACCTTTTAAGGTAGGATTTTGACTATCCCTGCAGTTAAAAGATTGATTCCGCATAAATTGCAATTTATATTTCTTTCAAGAACTGCTACAGTTCATTTTCTGGAAGTCCTATATATTTTTAGTACATTTATTCGAATATTCATGGCATTCACCTTTTAAACCAGCTCTGCTGAATAGGTATTTTCTGTATAAATAATGTATATAAATAAATAAATAAATAAAATTCACTTAATTGTTCTAGTTTCTGATAGGATTGCTGAGTACAAAATGAAATTGATCTGAAAACACAAATTTAGATTTTCTGTGACTTACCCTCCCATCCCTGACCACTACTACATCATACCCCCTGGACTACTAACCCCATGCTTCAGGTAACAGTTTCCTGACAGCTGTCGTTCTCATCTGTGAAAAGAAAGAGCCTCTGTGTACACAGCGGAAGTGTGATAGAAACCTCCAGAAGTTGAGTCTGTCTGCGATCACTGTGAAACCTGAAACCTGTCGAACATAATGAAATGTCAGTGGCTGAGACAACCACACAACTGTATTGTTATTTACACAATAATTTGCTTGTCGGCCCATTTATCCATCCATCGGTCCATCCATCCGTCCGTCCATCCATCCATCCATATGCAGTCTTGTAGCAAAAATGTTTGGGTGATTCTTGGAATAACAGACTTCAAATTGAATACAGAACTTAAACTAAACACAGAAATATAGGTATAGAAAAAACCACTTGGAATCTTGTTTTTCGACTGTTTCTGGTGAAGGGACTGTTCTGCAGTCTAGGTAAAGGGAATCCATAGAGTAATAGCTGAAATACCTGCATGAGTCCCAGTCCTGTTCTGGATATAAGGTTTCCAGTGGCCATGAGATACTCCATCTGGTGGGACACATTGGCACCACGACCCATGGACTGCAACAGCGAATCTATGAAAACACCACAGAAATGTATGCAACATGAGGTTAATGGAAACTAACTTCACTGACTTCTCATATCACATCACTAATTTAAAGTGCTTTTTAGTTATTCTGGTTAACAATTACCTGATTTTTGTTAGAAACTTGTAAATGTAATTCTACATCGTTGTGCTTCAATTACTGCTAATAAACATCAAACATGAAGACAAAATTCAACAAACTGTAATTGCTCAATTATTTCTTTGTTCTATTTACATCCACATCATACATTATTACTACAGGGCACACCTTAACAATTTTAAAAATCCAGGGGTTTCCAGAAGTTTTTTCAGGCTTTTTCCATGAGTATTTTGAAGTGAAAAGTTGGTCAATTTCAATAAATTTCCCAGCAATTTTCTTTTTAAAAGACGAAAAAAAATAAATAATAAAGTACAATCTGGGTTTACTTGATATTTTTCCAAGAGTTTTCCAGGTGTCAGTTTAAAATTCCAGGAGTTTTCCAGGAGTTTCCAGGAATAAAAAAAATTCCAGGAATTTCCAGGAGGTGTACAAACTCTGTTACTAATTTCAGAAACTGTTCTGTTACATTGGGTACCAAAAGTATCTCTAAAGGAAACATTTACGGTGAGAAAACCTTTGATTTGTGCATTTGTCAGTGTTCAATACATTCTAAACCATTTTTATAGAAATCTGTCTTTCGCATCAGAAAAACATATTAAACATATTGCTACAATCAAAGAATTGTGTTCTCAAACATGCCATCTGTACAATCTGTGTACGAAGAAATACAGATTATTTTGTGTTTGAGATTTTCATATTAATCATATTTTAGCATAAAGAAAATATAAATATACAAATATTTATCTCACACATGACCATGTGTATTTGCAAAAGTACAGCCAGAATAAGTTAATACCATTAAATTCTAGATCAACTCAACTCGAACATCAACGGAATGTTTATCATATCAGACATGCATACAATAGTATTTTGGTGTTAATATAGTACATACACACATGGTCACGTGTGAGATATATTTGTATATTTATATTTCCTTTTTGGACAACGTTTTCGGGATTGACTGTAACGTGTGTTTTAAATCATGTATAATAAATATATAGTTACATACGATGAATTTGCTGCTTTAATTTGTCGTTAAGGCTTGCATGGACACGTTGCTCACACATAATTATGTGGATCTCATAACCTACTTCATACACATTTTATTGATCCTCAACTTACTTGAATTTAAGTTGAATCTGCCAGCTTTATTCTTTATCTCCTTTTCAAGATTGATACGAACTGTTGACAGCCATAACTCAAGTTTTTCCTGCCAATAAAACATATAGTTCAAATTAGTTAACAAATGGATTTCATATCCATACACTGATGTACCATATTTCCTCTATCAAGCCCCCTTGGAGGGGGGCTTATTAGGGGGCGGGGCTTAATACATTTTCAGAGTTTGGATCAGTCTATACACAAATATTAACACAGAATGTTATCTATTTTCAGCACAATACAGCTTTTTGTGAAACATTCTTTTACATGCTAACTGGGGCAGATCCAGGGGGTTCAGGTGGTTCCCCCTCAGCTTGAAAACGTGTCTCTAAGAACCTCAATTTGCAAAATGTTTTGGGGGAGCATACCCCCGAACCCCCTAGAAACTAAAAATTGAACCCCTCTCGCCATATCCTGGATCTGCACCAGCACTAGTGTAACAAACCAACTAACCCACAGGGCTGACGGAAGGTGGCAGACATTAGGGGGGGGGGGGGCAGAAACTGAACCTACTCGAGCGCCAAAGGTGCAAATTTTGAGAAATTATGCCCTCTGAAACGCCATTTCCTACATTTTGCCAGTGCTTTTATATTAATTTTTTGGTCAACCAGGAATTAATATTTTCGAAAATCCGTACTTGGCTTGAGAATTGGGGGGGGGGGCCATGCCCCCTGCCCCCGCTGCTTCGCCGGCCATGACCCAACAATTTTAGCTCATTAGACATGACAGGAAATTCTTCATCCTGTTCATTATCATTTTAAAATTAAAACTTTTGGATGGGAGAGGTGAATTTTAGAGGGAAGGGGCTTATTACATTTTAGGACTTTTGGAGAGAGGCTAATTTTGAACAGGGGTCTTAATGGGGGGGACTAAATAAAGAAATTAAGGTAAATACAAACCAAGAACTGGGAATACGTGGCTGTTGAAACGATTTTGCTGCCCAAAACAAGCAGGCAATCTTTTGAAACTAGCGACAGCTGCAATTGGATAACACCTGCCCACTCACTTTTTGGACACAGAAAACATTGAATATATTTGATTAAAAATAAAAAAATAAAAATTTAGCAGCTGCCGTAATATATAATTCTTACCTTGAGTACCATCAGGTATAGATGGCCACCAAGTAGTATCTCCTGATTCATTGGGCTGTCTGCTGATTCGGCAGCACACTTGCCTGATGCCAGTGCATATAGTTTGCGAGTGCTAAAACTGGACAGTCAAGTATCTCAATATTAGACCTGGTCATGACAACCGCTAACACTTTGGGCCCTGAGAGTGAAATAGTGTTGATGACTTTGTAATACATGTCTGGATAATGAACAACGTCTAACCATTCAAATGAAAGCTCTTGATGAGTAAGTCTCATTGCAAGGGCTACTTTTAAAAATAAATTTATTAACTTTAATTAATCGTTAGTATTTTATACATTAACAGATCTTGCACAAACAATCAAATCAATAAATACTATTTTGGTAGCAAACGACAGCATACACTGGCAAGCAAGTGGATAACGATAACTTGGAGTTATGTTATGTCAAATTAAAAAGTAAATTCATTCATGACATATCTCTAGTTAACTGAATGTGTGTCAAGTGCTGTGATGTTCTCCTAGAAATCTAGCATTGACAATCCTTGTAACATTTAGGAAACTTACACATTATCAAAAGAATGTATGGGATGCTAGTACAATGCTGTATACATGCGGCAAAACAAAGATAGGGCAGCAGCTGACCTGCCCATCCCTCCAGCTTGCTAGCACTGATATCTATCATTCAACATTGGTTCTTACATCAGTAAATTGAACTTGTCCATGTGAGATTCCAGATGAATGCAGACACACTGTCTGTGAAAAGACAATAGACATGTCAGAGACACGTCACTTCATTTCACTCCAGTCCAGTCCATACCACACCACTCTACTCTGTGCTACCCACCCACCCT
>JAOBYG010137760.1:0-18613 GCA_025403545.1 Epizoanthus stellaris
ACAATTTCATACAAACTCTCTAATTTTGGAAAATGTCACGGTACAAAAACCTAAATAACTTGGTAAATACTGAAAAAGATGGTCCATTTTTCATGTACGTTACCGATTTGTGTCATATCCAATACCCGGCAATGGTTATTCACAATTATTTCCATTGTGATTATTATGACGTTATTATCGAATTATTATTATTATTATTATTATTATTGTTATTTGTTTGACATAGTTTCGCTAAAGTTTAAATGTAAAAAGTTTTAAAGGCTCTGAGTTATAAGTTTTAAAAAACAAACGTTTTCGACTTTTGAAAAGTCATCTTCAGGGTTATTGTTGTTATTAGTACTATTATTTTGCAATACAAGCCTGTTCCCTTTATTAAGGGACCCCACGATTAACCCCGGCTGTCAGAGTCTCCAGTTACTTCATATGATGGATTGCTTGTATCGATGAGCAAAATTTGGCTTATGTAGCTGGAGAATAATAATAGTACTGTAATGCAGGGGTTGTTGGGTTACGTGATCTCCGATAAAGAAAGACGGACATTTGAAGCTGGTCCCGCGAGTGTCAGTCTTAGCGAGAGTTGACTGCACATTTCCAGATACACACACATGCACGTACACATACCATAAGCATATACGTACATGTCTCTAGAACCTGAGACGAATCCGACTTTTGGACCCGTGAGAAAACTGATCAATGCTATGCTTGTTGTCGATTTCTCATGAAGTGGATTGAAAACATTTATATATGTCCATACAACTTGCAATAAAGGTAGTTTCCTTTGATTTTCGTGTAAACATAGGTTGTATTTGAAGGGATACGAGGGAAAAGCTGGAGTGGTGACATCGCATTAGATGACATAACAGTCTTTACAGGTATGACATCAGAAATATCAAGAAACAAAGCGATCATTTTATAGTAAGTTGGCGTACAATGCAATAATGCACAACAATTATTGTCTACTTCACAGTATTATATGAAAACGACTAATATTTAAGAAAAAATTATGAAAAAAGGCATTTTAAAAATTCATGCTACTTATTGCATCTGTTTAAATAAATGAGTTAAAAAAATTAAAGTTGGCATATTTTGCCACAAATGCAACTAATCTGTCGATATTAATGCAAATATCAAAGCATCCGGCGGTGATGCTATTATGCTAGCCGAACGATTTCTCTATGTGTCGTGTTATTTTAGACTTCTTTATTAGTAAGAGTGTGTTCACGAGAAAACCATGGCTCAAATATCAGATTTGTGCAGGAACTAAGTACCGGCTAAGATCACCATATATGGTAACCTTAGTTTAATTTAATTTTTTCCATGGCAACCAGGATGCTCCTTAAAATCCTAAATTTTGGCGTAAATTTCGCTGGATTTTGGCCTTTTTAAAAAGACCTGTGCACCTACATGAATCATCTAAACTCGGTTATTCTTACATCTTATATACAAATGGCTATCGGTCAAGATTAACCAACTTGCGTAAAAACGGTCGGGGGGTCAACACTTCTGATACCTATTTGGCACAATATGAGAAAAATGCTAAAAGTAGTCAACTTTAGGCTGCCGAAATCTCCCTTGGCGCAGAACTTATCGAAATTTTCAATATACCGTAAGTTAACTGACGATTTCGTGTATGAAAAATAGCAATAACGTTTTGGGGCAGTGTCATTTAACACAATGAAACTCGACGTTCAGTCTATTTGACAAAATGAGGATTTTTGGAAGGAAAGTTTGGATAAGTGAACGCCTGCAAAGCAATAAATGTGAAAATAGAACAGTTTTGGGGCCTATTTTGTTCAAATAATTGGTGAACACTGACGAATGGTAAAATAAATTCTCAGTTCATGTTCCATATGCGTGACCAAATTACAGAGTACACGCGTATTCACTTGTGAGTTACCAGCACCTAAAAAATTGCTAAATTTAATAATAGCTAAATCCCTAAAAACGTGATTCGCTAAAATTAGTCGCCGATAATAATGGTAACCTCAAGGTAATTAATTTCGATGGCAGGAAAAACAAAGTATTTTAGCAATTATAAGCATTATAAAAATATTATTGTATTCTAAATCCAAAATTATTAATTTTCTTTATCTATCTGTTCATGGAAGAAAGATTATTTCATAGTCAGTGCAAGTGTTTGTGTATGCATGTTGATACATTTGGCAATTTTTAAATTAATTTGCTTTTCATAGCTTTGGCCCTGGCCTGAATTTATTTTAAAAAATATAAAAAAATATATATATTTCTTATAACTTATTTAAGCTTTCAAATTTCAATTTAATTTGTAATTACTCTATTTATTACTAGATAAGACATGGCCTGCCTAGATTAGTTTTAGCTACCTGCAGGCCAGTCAAAGTCACGCATATTCTGAAATACCGTAAAATTCCGAATATGAGCCCCCCCTCCCAGACTTTTCGCCCACTCCGACAATAAGCCCCCAAATGTCAGACGGTTAGATCCTTCTGATAATAAGCCCACTCCGAACGTAAGCCCATGGGCTTTTATATATAAGGATTTATCTTAAAATACAAGTAAATCAAAGGGCTTTCACACGGTGAATTTCAACTTGTTTAGTTTTCAAAGCATTGATAACCGGACAACTTTTTATCCTTACTGTGATGGGGCTTTGAATGTTTACAGACACCGTGTTGTATTGTTTCAATAAAGCTAGTTTTAATTGGCATTTAACAAGTTAATTTTATAACACGCGCCTATGCGTTCGCACGTTCGCATTGAAAAATTTCAGATGCAAAGTGTGTTCCATCTATAATCCCATCCAATTTTTGAAACACAAAATTCCCTCCAATAATAAGCCCACTCCGAAAATAAGCCCCCCAAAAGAGGTTCTTTGAAAAGTATAAGCCCATGGGCTTATATGTTTCGAAGCACTTTTTGGGGAATTTTACGGTATTCCAAACATACGAGGAAAACCAATAACTTGAATCATTATATAAGTTTACTGCAAAAAAAATTACGTCAAACTGTCTCGCTCACATATAGAGCTCGCCGTAGCGATAAGCAAAAATGGCCAAATAAAAAAATGGGATTCTTCATTAATTTTGTTTCATAAAGCTATAGGAAGTTGCAACTTCGATTCCAGTTTCTGCTGCTGGCAGAATGACAACACGGGTTCTGACCAGCTAGACTGGAGGCGTGTACGCGGCGGGACGCCCAGCTGGAAGACTGGGCCGAGTGCAGACTTCCCGACAGGTAAACAGCCTTGTTCTGGGTTGGCAGATAGGTTTCAAGGGGAGGATTGCTTATATTTGAAATCCATCCCCTCCTCCTCCTTTGCTTGCTATCTCCCAAGATTGAAGTTAGTTGATGTAATTCTTGTTCATTCTTCAGTCTTCATAACAGGTAGGCACATCAAATTTTCCGCTGTGCAATGTACATTTGAGCATTTGTTTCCGAGCCAGGCCGTATTTTGTAAGCCTTTTAATAAGGGAGCGAAATACAACTGTTTAGTAAACAAAATAGACTCCCATATCAAACAGAAGAAAATATGAATAAGAAAAGTATTATGTGGGTTTCTTTCTAGTGAATTAATTGAAAACATTAACTGGAGTATAAACAAGTGAGTCCATTTCTTAGTAAACAACTTCCATAAAAGGTTACGCGGTGCCAGCTCATAGATTCGTTCATTACTAAGCAAACATCACAGAGTGAAGATCTACTCATCCAATAACTTTAATTTCAACCGGTTTTAAAAATTAGCAAAAGGAACTTTGACAAATTGATTCAAGTATTATTCGTAATGGAATTGGTTTATGAAATTCAGGGCGTGAAACGTTTATAGATTCAATCAGTGATTTCAGTTCTTCGGCAAATCGGCTTGTACTTTCTCCTTGAACTTGAATCACACGACCAAGCGTTTTCGATTACTGCATTAAATAATGTCCACAGTAAGATTCAGGAAAACACAGTTACAGTCAAAGATTTGTTGGCGAAAATTTACGTCTTATAAAATACCACATATCAAGGTGACGGCCATCATTGCCATTCAGTCATTGACTGTTGGGTTCGCACAAACACGAAAGTTGGAAAGATGCTGACGAGTTGCATTAATTTCTTCAGGAAGAAATAAAACACTGAAGTCCTTTTACGTAAGTTATCTACCTTTGCCGTGTAGAGTGGAGGAATCAGACTGTTCCTGCATCAGTGGATTTCTGTCGGCAATTTGAGACAAAACTTTATCCTCCTAGAGCTCGTTCAATTCAGTATTTCTTTGTCGTCTACTTAAAAAATGCGTCATTAATAGGACGTAGCTAGTCCAACCTAACGGATATCTGTTGCAAATTTGACATGGTTTTCGACAAAATTGTGTTGTTGATGGTGAAGTATACACTCATGTATAAGTTACATACCATACTTGGAAGTGTGTTTCGGCCCCTTTGAAATGGGTACGTTCCTATGGCAACACAGTAGTTCTAAAGTGTGAACCCACCTATTATCCCAACTGGAATCTGTTCGTTTTCAGGCAGAGGATATTATCTTTATATCGAGGCCTCCTCACCAGTGAAGCCGGGAGATACCGCCAGGTTAATAAGCCCGGGTGTGCTTGGGGCCAACTGCATCAGATTTAACTATCACATGATGGGACATTACATGGGCGGCCTCATAATCTACGCCAAATGCCCTTCCGGTGTTGTCAACCGCCGACCACTGTGGCTAAAATCCGGGAACCAAGGCAACAAATGGATTGAAGCTAACATTAACGTCAATATGTCGTGTCGATACCAGGTACAAACTATGTTATTCTTGTGTTTTAGTGAACGAAATCTTGTTTTTAGGATGTAGAAATACCAATTTTTAGCACAGTTGAACGAACCTCTTTTATTTTTTAAGATGTTATTTTTTATTGGGACTATAAAGGCTGCCCTACAGAAAAAGTTTAAGTTTAATCTTTCTTCTCTATTCCCCTTTTTATTGAAAAATGGTCGCCCGAACCACCAAATTAAAGGTGATGGCTGCATGTCTGTGATTCAGGTTAAATGTTGAAAACAGGCAACTCTATCATTACGTGAACAGGTGTGTGGCATTGTACAAGAGACGTGAAAGTTAATACTTATATTAAACATTACAGATTGTTATCGACGCCATTAGAGGTCTGTCGTGGTCCTCAGATATTGCGATAGACAATATACGTTTCACACCAGGCACATGCACCACTGTAGGTACGTATGTTGGCAACTAATTAGCCCGGCCATCAAACTCGCAGGGTCAGGGGGTCCCAATCACCCACCGCCACAATAAGGTTTCGAACCTACCTTTTTGTTTCAAGGTTAATTTACGACAAACATTTTAGTAACTGTAGTAGCTTGGTTAACAACATGTCGGTGACGTTATATTTTATTGAAAAGTACTCGAAAACCTAAAATATTTTAAACTATTTTTTCGCTGCATGTTATCTTCTCACCAGAATATTTGTATGACCCTTTTTCTATTATGTTTTATTTTTATATAACTTCTTTGTAAGAATTCGGTCCAATTCACCTGTCTACCTTGCAGATGAACCCATTTTTGAAGCTCAAGCAACAGAAAGCGGGCAATACAGAGTGACTACAGTAATTGCACACAGCGGTTTTGCGTACCAATTTTCGTTCCAAGCTCGTCAGACCATCAACAACACGTCAGACAACATGTACTTCATCTACCCGACAGGTTGCTCGCCAGTCAGGTATGGTAACACCAAGTATAGACGTAAAGTATACAGTTAAGTAGAAACGCGGTAGCCTGGTGGTTAGTGTGTCACACTTTGAATGTAAAGGTCGAGCGTTCGAACCTACCACTGCGTAATGTAAGGCATTTACTCTCACGGTGCTTCTCTCCACTCAGTTGTATAAATTGGTGCCCGAAAATTGTTCGGGAAAAAGCCTGACAAAATGCTGGGGGTAACCTTGTAATGGGCTATCAGCCCATTGAGGAGGAGTTTAGTAATACTCTGAGCAAGTTTGTGCTTCAGGAACTTTGGCTTCTTCAATCTTCGATTAAGACACAAATGCCCCAACGTTTTTATTCAAACAGATTAGGCCGACTCAGTGTTAGTCCGGCATTACTAACGCTTGTCATTCTACGTATTACATCCAGGATCAGCCGGGAGTTGACGACCAGTTACAGGTGCCTGCCATTAGATTTCTTCTTTGCACCTAACACGTCTAGGGACGGGCTCACTAAAGTGCTACTTATTGATAGAGGTGCTCGGTTGTCACAGGCCGTCACCTTAGGGAGACCACCAACCTGCTGCGTTGATAAAGTCCAGGACTACTTCTATGTGAAGACTGTGGTCAACGTTAAAGGTATGCCCCCTTTGGGAAAATCACCCCCCCACCCGTCCCCCAGTCACCAGACAGAAAATATGCTGTACAAGATATATGGTTCTAGCTGAAAATGGATTTTCTGGGATCGGATGAATTTTTGTTATACTACATACTGACTTGGGTTCTATGTTCTCATTGACATTGGAAAGTATTACCGTAGATCCTGTTACGTTATTGAAGTTTTTCTAAGTTGTTTATGTTCCAAACTGTTGCAAAATAAATGCGCGTCCCATGCAAGCGCGCGGATTAAGTACTCCCTCGCTCTTCAGTTCCCAAAATCAACCAGGGCTCCAGAAACTGATTTGAATAGTAACGGATATGTCTGATTGTGTGTCTGTGAAGGTGGGTAGAGCATCGCATTGAGAAGATATACGTCCTGATATGCATGTGAACACGTTAGCGTATTATAACGGAAGCTTCTTATTAAGCATGACCCCAACCTTCGAATTAATCCGGCCTAGTGCTAATTAATGCTAATGCTAATGCTAATGCCGATGATGTTGATACTACTGATGCTGATGCTGATGCTGGATGGTGGATGCTGGATACGGATGATGTTGATGATGTTGATAATGTTGATAATGCTGATGCTGCTGCTGATACTGCTACTGCTGCTGATGCTGCTGCTGATACTGCTGCTGATACTGCTGTTGATGCTGATGCTGATGCTGATGTTGATGCTGATGCTGATGCTGATGCTGATGCTGCTGTTGCTGACGATGCTGCGGCTAATTATGCTGATGATGTTGATAATACTGATGCTGATGCTGATACTGCTACTACTGCTACTGCTGCTGATGCTGATGCTGATGCTGATGCTGCTGTTGCTGTTGCTGCTGATGCTGCTACTACTGATGATGATGATGTTGGTGCTATGCTGATGCTGATGCCAAAGCTAATGCTAATGCTAGTTCTAACCCTATACCCTTCCCAACTCCCACCCTAACGGTATTATTATAACTCGTGGATATAATGGGATTACAGCCAAAGTTCCTAATTTTTTAGTCGTAATACCCAAGGTTTTTTTTAATCTACATAACAATATCTACATTTTTAGCTTTTCCAGTTTTAATCAGTAATTCTAGCAACATTTTATACTTATGTAAAGCGCTATTATTATTATTATTATTATTATTATTATTATTATTATTCTATCATATATTTGTAAAATAAGATATAATTTGTGAAGTCTACAGAATGCGTCAATAATAATTAGAGTTAAAATATATCGAGCCATACCACAATTAGCAGATGTTCTATACATCACTTTAAGATAACTTGACACCTATTCACCTTGACACCTCACCATTTCTTCCACAGCTTATCCCAGTTGCCGTCAAGGATGGCATAGATTGAATGATTCGTGCGTTTTCATCAACACTAAACGTGTTAACTCGTGGGCTCAGGCGCGGTCTGAGTGTTTGAAATACGGGGCTCGCCTAGCAGTTACTGAGGACATATCAAAACTTGGACATCTGCGTGCCCTGGCAGATAAGACCAAACTAGGAGATTCGTATCACTTTTATATTGGAGCAACGGCATCAAGAAATCCGAAGTGGCGCTGGATTGACAATGGACTTGTAGAGGCAGTACCCTGGGGTCCGGGAGAGCCTTCGGGAGACGGAAAATGTGGAACGATGATAAAGATTTCAAATACTTATTGGAGAAGACATGGATGGAAGTTGAACGACGAAGCTTGTGGCAGGCGACAAGGCTTTGTTTGTGAAAAACCGGCAAGTAAGTAATTAGTTGCAGTCACTGTTTTAGTATGAATATATATGTTGGTGTATTTACTTGTTGAGCTTCTCTTCTACAATGTGCATCTATATAGATAGGATCATGGCACGCATTTGCTGCATTAATTAAATGTTATAAAACAAGTGTTATTCAAGTTCTAAAAATGTGATATATTTTTAATTTACGATGTTTGGGCGACGATTTCTGATATAGATAGTCTCAAAAGTCTCCCGAAGCCCGTTTAGATATAATATAGGGACCTTAAGCAGCTGGGACGGGAACGGCTTCGACGACGGCCGCTGTAATTCTACTTCATCCATTCGTTTTTGTTATTACTTGTGTGACGGAGGGAGAATTATAGGAAGTAGAAACCCTAGATTTGATGCCAAACAAGTAACAGGATATTTTCTATTTCCACCTTTCACGTTGTCCACAAGACCCAAGATTTGTGCTTTTCACGTTGTATTTCTGAAGACGACGGTGAACAGGTGGTCATCTTGTTGCATTCCGACGTGCAGTTTATTGTATTCTGTAATTAAGCCTTTTGTTCTCTGCCGTCGTTGTCGACGTTGCCGTCCTGGTTGCTTAAGCTCCCTATTGTTGCTATTGGTTTGTAGTTACTGCTACTGATTGATTAATCGTTATTGCCGTAATGAAATTTTAATGAAGCACAAAGTGTATGTTACTTTTACCGTTACTGTTTCTGTGTTACATGTATGTGATGTCATTAATGCAGTCTTTCTGCGAACACTACAGTAGTATTTATAACGATGTCCCCTGTTCTAAGGGCTTATTGTGTTGTGTTTGCAGACTCTCAACTTCATAGAGTACATGATGAGCTGCAAAGAGAAGCTTAACAAGAAGAACAAAGTGGGAGCTGCCTTCACTGATGACGGGTTCGTCATGGGTAAGAAGTTCTTATCATTCACTGATATGTTATGCCACATTTCGTCACCAATTTAAAGATATGAGGTCGTGTGATCTGGGAAAATAATTTTTATCAGCAAGAATTTTAGACAGTTTATAACTGTCTGTTGGTTCCTTTTGTCAGGGTGTTAAAATTGGCCACTACTTAGCTCAAAGAGAGCTCATAGGATACTAGATCACTTGTTATAATCCAGTACGCATCTGCCGACACTGACTAACACTATATTCTCCTGTACCAGCATCCATCTTATCAGGGTTCGTGCACCCTTGTATGTCGTTAGATCTTATTTTAAATTACCAGGCCATGAAAACACTTTCAAGTTAGACCCTAGTCCTTGAAAGTCCTTGCAAGTAGCAGTGGAGAGTCTACATTTTCACATTCTTATTGGTTGATCTCTTCTGCGCTCCAAAATTGCAAATATTACACAATGACAAAAATTGATATCAAAAGTAACTTTATAACAGTCAAACATCATATCAGTTTTCACTCAAAATCTCATCTTTGTGGGCTTCCAACATGTGCACCCTTTCTTTAAGAAAAGAGCTTGAACATCGGAATAATAGTCCGTGAACGTTAGAGAAAAGCAGTTGAAAGTACTTCAATTTAGTTCTTCATAAAGCATACAAACCCTGTATTATGCTCAACAGGCCGATAACGGTCTTTTCGCCGTATAGTCTGAACTATTCTTGTTGCTTTTTTGTACCGTACGCCCTTATGTGATATTTCAGTACAGCACAACTAATGCTTGAGTGTTTCTCACCAGGGATGGAGTACATTCCACCGTATACTCACAGCTATTCTTGTTGCTTTTTTGTAGTCATACGTCCTTATTGCGATATTTCCGCAGTACAATTAATGCTTGAGTGTATCTCACCAGGGATGGAGTACATTCCACCGTATACTCACAGCTATTCTTGTTGCTTTTTTGTTGTCATACGTCCTTATTGCGATATTTCCGCAGTACAACGCAGCTAATGCTTGTGTGTGTCTCACCAGGCATGGCGTACATTCTCAAGTTATTGGACCAGTATCACGAGTTCGACTCTCTCCACTGGTTCCAGTCAGTTCGCGAGAAGTACTCCAAGGAGATGGTAAGATGTTCAAAGTTGTCAGTTACTTTTTTCCCTATCTGACCCTCTGTTTTTCTATGTAGCAACTTATCGTGCAATTTATTTATTTCACAGATTTGATTTGCAATATTTCCGAACATTTTCCACTCTCACCCCACAATATCAAGTAACCATTCTCCCAGAACAGAGATCTTTGAAATAGTGGAGAGGGTTGTATACTCAGTTCAGAGTTTACAGCTATTTTAAGAACTGTTGATTTTCGAACATTTGTGGAGTATATATTTAGTCAGAAACATGATAGCAAATAATACTTTAGCCGCATTATAGATTATGTAATAATAATAATAATAATAATAATAATTAACTTTATTTCTGTGTCTAATCTTACAGCTGGCCACAAGTGGCCTACTAATTGGGAACACTTACAATAGACTACGAGTAGTCCCTCTTTTCCCTCCGTAATCCGTCGAAAGTTGGTGAAAATAAGAGCTGTACAGCGCGCGAAAGGCGAGAAGAATGGGGCGAGGAAAAAAACAGTGGTCGCCCCATTCTCCCTCTCGCCTACCCACGCGGCTTTTTTTGCAACTCTCGACAGATTACGGAGGGAAAAGGGGGACTACTCGTAGTCTAGGAGGATCTTGATCAAAGCCAGAGTCCCCCAAGGGACTTGAGACTGTTACTTTTGACCAAATGTGTGATCCCAAGGGTGGGGATTTTGAAGCTATTTTGGAGAAAATGTCAAATCTCTAACCCTGCCCATGCACTCCCATCCCTTGGGCTTATGTACCGATCAAATCGAAACTTCAACATCCCCCTCCCCGGGCATACCCTGGACATTTGATGCATTGCCGTGCCTGGGTAGTAGGGAATTTGATGTTGGTGGTAGCCCCATGGGTGAGGAATTTGACATTGGAAGGGAGGGGTGGTAGGGAATTTGACATTGGAAGGAAGGGGTGGTGGGAAATTTGACACTGGAAGGGAGGGGTGGTGGGGAATTTGAACAAGTTGTCTCGATTGCATGCTACATACCTCATGGTTTCCTCGATCAAGTCGAGATTATTCACGGACTCGAATTGCACAAGCTTCGCAAGTCTTCGAATTTTGCTGCTTACTTCAAACAAACTACATAAAACGATGGGAAAACATATAATCTTTAAGAATATGTAAAGTTTTGAAGTCAACTCCATTTTAATCTTTATTTATGAAGACACTTTTTGTTGGCTCTTGTGCTCTCCTGCCACTGAATAACAATTTCGAAAGTCCCGGGATAGGGGCAATTGATCACTTAACATTACTTTGGAATGGGGCATTAGTTTGAACAACCTTTTTGTCCCAGGGAGTGAGGAATTTGAACAAACAAGACGCCAAAAGTTCAAATGCCCGGGGGTTGCCCGGGGGGGATGTTGAAGTTTCGATTTGATCGCTACATTACTCACTGATAGGTGGAACTTACTTTCCAACAAAACCTTCATGTTGTATCCTTTCAGCAAGTCAGTCAGTATGTTGTGCATAAAATGACCTGATGGAGCAAGGCGCAAGTTCACCCATGCTGTGAAGCCATTAATACGTGTTCTCAGGGACATCGTAACTATGATGAGCAGTTCAATGGCAGTTCATATAAACTGATGTGCACACAGTGATGACTGATCACAGTATTTCAATTAGCTGGTGAGCTATTCCTTCAATCTGCTTGTGTTGTGATTCTACTAGCTGATCATATTAATTGATGCTTTGGACCTGCCTTCTTGATCCCATCTGTCTCAACAACGAATTGCATTTGCCTTGATCGATCATACGACGCATCTACATTTGCAAAGACAATAGAAGACATAAAATCAAGTAGAGTCTAGATAGCTTGGCTTGTAAGTTGTAGAATAATTTGCTCCAACGTTGATGTACACGTACTATTGAAGAGCAACGGTATGTACAAAAACCAAATATTCAGGCAGCAGAATGATGCAATACAAATATCACTTCTTCAAGAAACCAGGGCTCAAAGCCAGTCGAATTACCCGCCATGATTCATAATATTTGTCACTGTAGTCGTACATCCAGGGAAACTGTAAACAAAATAATCAACAAAGTGTAAATGAAGTACCAGTTTGATTTGTGCCAATAATAGTCAATGTCTCGATAAGTAAGTTGTTCAGATTACAGCAAAAGAATTGTGCTTGTCTTCTAGCCAACTCCGTGGGACTGGAGGTCTTCTAATACAGTGATCGAATGAAAAATCTCTTGCTGCTATGCAACATTTGATATTTCCACGTCCGCCATGTTTTCTAATATCACTCGTTCCACACCCCCAATATCATTCGAGAACCCGTACTTTTCCACGTGACTCGGGTCTCAAGGGACGAGCCCTTCACTGATTCTGAAATTAAAATAGAGAAGTTTGGATAACTTCGTGACATATTTGTGTCACAAATTTATGCAAATTATTCAGCGGTCAAGCTTAAGTGACCTGAGCCCTGAGTCATTGTGATCATGCAGATTTGTATTTCCTGAAGGCTGAAGCAAATCAGCGAGGCTTCCGATTAGTTCATAGATCTATGCGGTTGTCGTTTGTTCGTTTCATGATGAGTTCAGCTCGATCTTTTGACTATCTTGTGATCGGTGGCGGCTCTGGAGGTCTAGCTAGTGCAAGACGAGCCGCACAGCTCGGAGCGAGGGTTGCTGCCATCGAACATGGCCCTCTTGGCGGAACGTGTGTAAGTTACAAGTACATGCAATATATTGAACATTGTGTTGACTCGATCGTCATGACCGACGATGAAAACCAAGGTCAACTTGTTTTACTTGCAGATTGCATTGCCATTGTGCTGATGTATTGGTGTGCCTTGTCAGTTATTTACATTTAGATAGAATTAGCTTATAGCTTGTTGCACTTGTGTCTTGTCGTTCTATGTCATTTTACACGTGCCGCCTCTTGGAAGACATATATGGCAATATGCTGGAAGACAAAGTCAAAGAAAGAAAGGCGTGGAATAGTAAACAACTGAACCAAAACTACAATAGTTTAATGATAATTGTGTCGAGTATAATTGTAATGTGTAGATCGAGAATGCATGAGAAGAAACATAAATACTACATATAATTTAATCAAGTGATGCCCCACTTATAAATTATGCTTCTCTCCTACTCTACAACTTCTGGCGTGTTTTAATTTACTATTTACACAGTTTACATAACATATGCACAATGAATATGGCCCCTAAAACTTGCAACAGGTTGGATCCTGACTTTCATGTTATTTACAAGTTGAGTTGTGACAGCTTGTGCTGTTGTTTAACCAGGCTTCAGGGATATGGATACAGGAAATAAACCATTTTACAGTTCTGTGAAAGGTAGCCAAACCAAGCGTGTTGTATGGTTAGAGATGTGAAGATATAAAACTGATATTAAGGGTAGATCTTAAGAGGGTTTGTATCATTGCTCACTCAACCTTAGCCGCAATGCCATGTAACAAATTTGGAACTGTAAAAAGGTTTATTCAGAAAGGGGGTGTTGGAAAGGGATGGTCCTTTAATATCAAGAGGGCCGGGGATGCATTTTGCCGCATTCTTCTAATTTAAGCTTTCTAAGTTAATGATAACAAAATGGGCGGCTTTACCCCCAGGGGCGGAACTCCTAGAATAAAATGACGGGGGGGGTCCGAAAGTTGAGCTCAACCCTAAACCTAAAAAAATACAAGATTTTGACCAATTTGGTACCCTAAAAGAATACATCAGAACAAAAATTGGTACCCTAAAAAAATACCGCTTTTTTCGGTTACAAAAAAGGACATGTTCTTGACAACGAGTTTCCTACGATAATTTCGGGCACAGAGGAGCAGTACTAAATTACTAAATAACGTAACTTTATTAATTGGTGTTTGGATGTGTCTTCTCAAGCACTAAGCATCAAGCATGTACCTTAGCAGTTTTGAAACATGCCTTCATAAGTACTAAGAATAACTAAGAATTTGAATCTATAAAATAACCCGGGAAATGACTATATACAACACTGTGTAATAAGAAATCTAGACCGGGCCACGTAATAAACAGTCTGTCTTTAACAAAACAAGTATATCCATGATGCGCATGCATAGAATATGTAAAAACACTAAATACAAAAGATTTCAGTAAATCATATCTACTCTTGTCTCTCTATGCTCCATGTGAGTCACTTTACAACTGAACTCCTACTACTTATGCCTCCAGTTCATTGCATTGTAGCTCTACAACACTACTAGTATGCGATGTATAAAACGCGTCATTTCCGAAAAATAGTTAGATAACAATCTAATGCAATTAAAATTTCAAATACGTTTTTAAACATCTACTCAAATCTGCCACGAGCTATAGAAAGGATACCAAGAGCTAAATGTCACAAACACGGCCATGTTGCTAAATCTAAAATGTGTCATAACGTACTGCACGTCGAACCCTCGAAGACCGGCGTACATCAGGCTGTTGTTCCTCTGCCGATGGTACCACAATGTCCACCCGCCTTCCGGTATCTGATGATTCATCCTGTTCGAGTCGTTGCTGAATCTGAGCTGGAATAGACTCTCTTTGTCGAGATCGCTGCTTCATCAGATCAACAACACTCTGCAGACCACTCGCATCCATGCTATAATTATCACTCTCTCTGCTGTACCTCAGTGTGACTTTACACATGCAGTACCTGGCTGGTAGAGTTGCGACAATTGGCTCCATACAGTACTGAGTCTCGGGTCTGTCTGGAGTTATCTTCGGGTGAAATATGGGGCCAATTATGGAGAGCGAAGTAGTGTCTGCCAACAGGTTGATGGGCTGTATGTACTCCACTGCACCCTTTGATCTCCCCTTCTTAACGAATCTTTCAATCCTAACAACTTGGCCACAGTTCTCCTTCGGTATGTACATCACTACATCATCGAACCTACTTACTATATTTGGACTTTCAAAGTCCACTGTCTGCTCCGAGCTGCTACCATCAAATTGCCTTTGGCCAACCTTTTCAGTCTGTCAGTCGAAAGCTTTTCATCAGTAGCAAACAAGCTCACAATTGTAGACTTGTACCGCAGGCCTACACCGGGAACGTCAATTTGGCGACTACGCTTTCTGTCACATTGTCCAGCAAGTGTTTGCCACACCTCATCTTGTTGTGTATCTTGCACTGAAGTTTCAAACACACGTCCTTCTTCATCACTGCCACCATCTTCTCTTCCTTCATCTTCCCTCTCGTCATCCCTCTCTGACTCATCACCAGATTCCCGTTCTCCCAGTTCATGATCTTGGTTGTCGTTCAAAATGTCCAGGCACTCCTGTTGCTCCTTCTCAGACATCATCTCGTTGGTATAGGCCGGCTCAAGCAAAGAACTTCTGAACCATTTCAAGTTGTCATCAGATGGCGGTGGAGGATGATCATTGGGTGGTGGATCATTGGGTGGTGGATCATTGGGTGGTGGAGGTGGTGGCTGGTGTGGATTATTTTGCTGGGGTTGAAAGCCAGCTGGTGCCATACCCACTCTGTGAGCAAGGCGATGCGCATCTTCTCTCCCTTCTCTCCATGCATCCCGCATTTCCGCATTGCTTGGATATCTGGTCCAATCAGGCTTGGAGAAGGGTATACGTTTGTACTCTCTATACCAGATATCTTCCTGCTTCACAGGGCGAGCATAAACAGGAGCATCTGGGTCAACTTTGATCTTGTTCAGAGTCGCTATTGAACGCAGGGTCCTGAGCGCATCACCTCCGGCAAATGTATGCTGATTCATATTCCACGAACCCATTTCACTGAATAGGTCCTCAAGACATTGTGATCCAGTGAGGGAGAGCTCAAGTGGTATCTGGGGAAAGTTGTCTCTGAATTCGCACATTAGCAGAACCACAAAGTGACAGGACATTATCACATCACAACTACATTCCCTGGTTATGTAATTCTGCTTCAACGAAAGATCACGTTGCAGAACCAGATAGTTGCGCCAGATAGCCAGGAAGTTTGCAACACAGGAAGCATTTCTCACACGATTATAATTTGACAGTGCAGGGCTGAAGAAGACGTCCACATACTTCGCTGTAACTTCTAAATAGACCTTGGTCCCGGTAACATTGGGCTGAGGACCACGGTCGGGTGACGCAGAGCCATCTATCAGTTGCTCGAGACATTCCTGAACTTTATACGAAGACAGCCTTTGTGCCGATGTCCAGTTTTGCCTGTCTCTCTTATGAATGTCCCGCTCCCTTAGCCCATGTACCACTGCTGAAAATGTGTCCCTAACCAATTGCAGGTGAGTGTTGTGTACCATAAAGGGGCCAAGCTTCAACACTCTTGTTGGATGATCCATGGGATTCAGTAACTTCTTGTGATTATGAATAGCATCCTGGTCACAAAGTCCCACATAATGCCCTGTCTCGGAAACTTGCGCTGAATAAACGAATCCTTCATTTTCGGGAATCGGTTGGAACCTTTGAATATTTGCACCGTCTGCAGTCTGCCCAAAGTGTTTCATAAGTTTCCTTCGGCGACTATCACCATCACTTGAATGGCCAACGCAGGGACCGAGTACATCTTCTAGGTGATCGGAATACATCTCTTCCAAAGCTTGCCACTGCTGCAAAACATCACCATGGTCAAACATATTGCAGGTTACAGTAGCAAACACAATCAGTTTGGGTATTCCTCTATGAAGTGGGTTCACCATGATTACACGCAAGTAGTTCCCAACCTTGAGAGTCTGAAAAGCGTTTAAGATTCGTTCATATGCACCCGGATCATCACCAATTACGATTTGCAGTCCAGTAACACACCTGTGAGCCTTCGGGTCGACAGTCACAGAAACCTACAATACTATCACTCTCAATCAGGTATTGTGGTTTCGCTTTAATAGCTGTCTCATCTTCGGCCATTAAAATGGGAATCTGCATCGTCGGTGGAAGGTTGTGTGCTTTTCTTGCCCGGTCAACTACTTGTGCCATGCCTTTAAAGTTCTCTTCTGATACTCCGTACTCCAAGGTGACACGCATTTCACGAATAAGCTGCTGAATATAGTCAATGTTTGGTCCAGCGAGGTTATCGCTTACAAACTTACAAATTCGTCGACTTGATAACAAATAAGTCATGGCGTAAAACAACTTCTGACTGTGTCCATATCGATTGCCACCAGGACCGTTCACCTGAGAATTTCGACCAAGCGAAAGTATCATATCGTTCAACACCTTTCTTGATTCAAAATATCCAGCATCAGAGGCCTGTTTAAGTTTGACGAGTGCTGGCCCATATTTTCCTTCTTTGCACAGTTCAGATAACTTCACTTTCAAGTCAGATCTGGACGTTTTCAGTCTGAGCAATTCACAGCTTTGCAGAAAAATTTTAGACTCTTGTTTCTTATTTAAGGTTTTCAATCGACGAGCTTCTCTCACTAAATCTGCAAAAGGCAGTACTTCATACCGTCGGCTGGATAGAGAGTGTTTGTCTGTTACTTCGTCCTGGTGTTTTACGAGACGATGGACTTTACAACGAAACGAATTTAGCTTTTCAATGTTCTTGCACGCAGAACACATGCCATTTGTAAAAGCACCACTCTTTGCTGCACGTACACAAGCTACTGACCGCAAAGTTCCCAATATTTGTTTTCCATTTGAAAGTACGCCTTTATAAAAAGGTTCACAAAAAAACGCAATCTCATTATTGTCATACGTGGCGTGACTCTCACGAAACAAAGCATCAATATTAACAGTTCCAACACTGTCTTTCCTGCCAGCGTATTTAACATTTCGAAAATGAAAACCATGGCACAGTTCCAATGAAGGTTTTGGTCAGTTGCTGGATTTCGTCTCTTGCGGCTCAGGCATAACTTTCATGAATGCCGTGATTTTCATTCCGTTGTTTGCATTACTTTTGTGCTGCTTGGAGGCCACGTGGTCTTTAGCTCGTTTCAAGAGTCCTCCACCTTTCTCGTTGCTCAAATTCAAACGAAACTGGGGCTTGCAGAACTTGCAAACAGCATATCCATCAGTGTACATGAACTCTTTTACTTCTTTGATCTTTTCCATTTTGGATAAAGTACTTGCCTCCATCCCAGCATGATCACGGCTCTTGTCCCATCCATTTGCATTGTGTTCATTTGCGTCCATATGCTGCATGAACAGCTGCAAGTTTTGGCGTGGCAATCCTCCTTTAATATTCTTGTTGCAAATACTGCACCACACTGTCACTGTCTGGCCTGCGCACAATGATACATAATTGATTTTTACTACAGTTTGGTTTATTAAGGTTACCGTTCACGTTGGAATGGATCAAGTTATCAAAATTGAGATATCGGAAGAATATAAATTGCCGTCAAAAGAGCTTTCAGTCAAAAAAAAATTTTGTCAATAGGTCTAATAGTTCCCGAGATATGGTGAACGAAAGCTTTTACCGGAAGTAAAGTTGTATTGACGCCTCCGTTCTTTGGAAGCGATTTTCTCAAAACATGTTTTGGCACAAATTACAGCAACGCTGACGATCAATACTCCCTCAATTTTTGACCTCTTGCCGTAAACTTTGGCACGTTGATAGAATAATAGCTAAAGACGTAAACCGTGCTGGGG
>JAOBYG010137761.1:0-10769 GCA_025403545.1 Epizoanthus stellaris
TTGCCTTGATATAGACTAACACATGACGACTATGCCATTTCCCGCGAATGCCCCTATTGCCTCGATATAGAAAAACAAATGACGACTTTGGCATTTCCCGCAAAATGCCCTCTTGCTTTGATATAGACTAACACATGACGACTATGGCATTTCCCGCAAAATGCACTCTTGCCTTAATATAGATTAACACATGCATGAGATATGACGACTTGGCATTTCTCGCAAAGTGCCCTCTTGCCTTGATATAGACTAACACATGACGACTATGCCATTTCCCGCGAATGCCCCTATTGCCTCGATATAGAAAAACACATGACGACTTTGGCATTTCCTGCAAAATGACCTCTTGCCTTGATATAGACTAACACATTACGACTATGGCATTTCCCGAAAAATGCCCTCTTGCCTTGATATACATTAATACATGACGCCTCTAGCATTTGCCGCAAAATGTACTTCCTGCCTTGTTATAGATTAGTACGAGACGACTATGCCATTTCCCGCGAATGCCCCTATTGCCTTGATATAGATAAGCACATGACGACTTTGGCATTTGCCGCAAAATGCCCTCTTGCCTTGATGTAGACTAACACATGACGACTATGGCATTTCCCGCAAAATGCACTCTTGCCTTAATATAGATTAACACATGCATGTGATATGACGACTTGGCATTTCCCGCAAAATGCCCACTTGCCTTGATATAGACTAACACATGACGACTATGACATTTCGCGCAAAATGCCCCTCTTCCGTTGACATAGATGAACACATGAATACTATGGCATTTCCCGCAAATGCCACTATTGCCTTGATATATAAACACATAACGAATCTGGCATTTCCCGCAAAATGCCCTCTTGCCTTAATATAGATTAACAGATGAAGACTATGGCATTTCCCGCAAAATGCCCTCTTGCCTCAAAATAAATTAACACATGAATAATATGGCATTTCCCACAAAATGCCCCTATTGCCTTGATGTAGATAAACACATGACGACTTTGACATTTCCCGCAAAATGCCCTTCTCGCCTTGATATAGATTAACAGATGAAGACTATGGCATTTCCCGGAAAATGCCCTCTTGCCTTGATGTAGATCAACACATAACGACTCTAGCATTTCCAGCAAAACGTACTTCCTGCCTTGTATAGATATATATAGATTAACAGATGATGTCTATGGCATTTCCCGCAAAATGCCCCTCCTGACATGATATAGACTAACACTTGACTACTGTAGCATTTCCCGCAAAATGCCCTCTTGCCTTGAAATAGATTAACACTTGACGACTGTGGCATTTCCAGCGCATTGCCCCTCCTGACTTGATATAGATTAACACATGACCAAGTTAGCATTTCCCGCAAAATGCCCCTCTGCCTTTCACATAGATGAATACATGACGACTTTTTTATTACCTACAAAATGCCCCTCTCTCCTTAATATAGATAAATACATGACAACTGTGGCATTTCCCACAAAATGCCCCTGTGGCCTTGACTTAGATAAACACATGAGTTTCCGCAAAATTCTTCCTTACCTGACGTGACCACTGTTGCATTTCCCGCAGAATGCCCCTCCTGTCTTGATATAGATGAACACATGAATTATGTGGCATTTCCCGCAAAATTCCCCTATTTCCTTGATATAGATTAACACATGACGACTCTGGCATTTGCCGCAAATGCCCATATTGCCTTGATATAGATAAACACATGACGACTGTGACATTTCCCGCAAAACGCTTCTATATTTCTCTCATATAGATGAACACATGACGACTCTGGCATTTCCCTCAAAATGGTCCTCGTGCCTTGATATCGATGAACAGATGCAGACTATGGCTTTTCAAGGAAAACGTAGCTCCCGCCTTAATTGATATAGATAAACATATTGCTAGTATAGCATTTCCCGGAAAATGCCCCTCCTGCTTTTAAATATATAAACACATGCAGACTGTGACATTTTCCGTCAAATTCCCCTCGTGCCTTGTTATGGATTAACACATGCAGACTATGGCGTTTCTCGCAAAGTCCCCTTCCTATCTTTATATAGATTAACACATGACGACTGTAGTATTTCCCACAATATGGCTCTCTCGCCTTGATATAGATGAACACATTTCCCGCAAAATGCACCTTTCCTCTTGATATGGATGAACAGATGAATACTCTATTATGGCATTTTCCACAAAATGCTCCTCCTGCCTTGTATAGATGAATACGTGAGAAATACGGCATTTTCTGCGATATGTCCCTCTTCGCTTGATATAGATAAACACATGCAGACTATGGAATTTTCTGCAAAACGGTCCTCTCGCCTTGATATAGATGACCGCACGACGACTGCTGCATTTCCCGCAATATGCCCTACTTCCGTTGATATAGATAAATGCATGAAGACTACGGTATTTACCGAAAAACGCCTCTTTCGTCTTGGTATACATGCACACGTGCCGACTATGGCATCAACCACAAAATGCACCTTTCCCCTTGATACATATGAGCACATGAAGAGTATGGCATTGCCCACAAAATGCTCTCTTGCCTTGATATAGTTGAACACATAAAAAGTGTTTCATTAACTGTAGAATTCTCCTCGTCTTTTGAAATGGACAGCGAGTGTGGCCTTTTCCGCATAATACCCTCTTCTTTGTGATATAGATGAACGAACGATGACTATTCATTTCCCACGTAATACGCTTTGCCCCATGAAATATGTGATCACATTGCAACCATGGACACTTTCAGCAAACTGCGGCTGTGTGTTTGATATAACTAGTTTGAGACAATTGCATTTTCCTGAAAATGCCCCTCCCCTCCCCTTTTGAGTAAGACTTTGAGTATGAGCATGAGACAGAATAGTTATCACCCACGGCATTTCCTGAATAATTCTCGTCTCACACTGATATAGAGAAACACGTGATGACTGTGGTCTTTCCCGCCGATTAATACCCGTTTCCTCTTGATATAGATGAACACATGATCGACGATCGGGTAAAATGCTCTTCTTCCCGTGACGCAGATAATCTTATGACGACTCTCAAAGCGCGCGTTATATATTGTCGTAAGACTTCGAAACTTTGGTTTGCAACAAAATACAGGAAACGCTGGGTAGAATACTTGTGTTAATTCATTTGACATGTAAATCATATCTGGCGAACTTTGTAGTCTTTGCTTTAGAAGCGCTGTGCCGGATAGAATTGTGATATTTTTCGCTTCACACGATGCATTTCTTGCGCTTGTTTTAGAGAGAACACCGTGTTATCTTTTAAACTGTAGAGATAATATCTATTCTGAAAGAAACTGTTCGACCTTCAGTTCAAAAAACCCATATAACTTGTAAAAACTGTACTTACCGATTTGGTTAAAATTTTTCCCGCGTTTTATATCAACAATCACCAACATTGCGCTTACATTAGTTCTGCGCTGCAGGTTCATTAATTTCATTTCTGTTTACTTGGTAACCATGGATACCAACGGCTGCATTTCAGCTGAACGCACGTCACGTTTGCGCACGCATTTGCTGTACCGCGCGCTTGAATTCGAATTCGATCTTTATCGGTCTTTATTTATGGTCTCTAGGTCAACTGATGCTTCCTGCAAATTTTTCGCTTTCAATCTTTTGCTCCATTGACATTATTCTATAAACTTGTCATGCCCATTTTGTTTGTGCCTCATATTCAGGCACACTTTCAAGTTTGAGGTACAAAAGTTTCCGTTTATGTGGACAGTTCCATTTATCTCAGTATGAATTTGACGCAAGCGATTTAATGACACTTTGATTTTGTTACAAAAGTCGAATTCAGGAGACAATTGCGTTTATCGAACCAAACAGATAAAAACAAAAATATGACTTATACTTTTTACCCTCTGACTGCACAAATGTTGTTTTGCAAACGCTTCCTGGATTCTGCTTTACTATTGGGTTTTATTTCTTCTTTCATCTTCATTTGTCCTAACTGATTTTTGTTTCTGGTTCTAATTTGATTTGCCACAACAAACAACGCCTTACGCTTTGTGGACATTTTAAATATCTTGATAGTTGTACGTATCTATATATCTATCATACGTTGGCACAACATGCATGTTGCTGGAACGATTTTCCATAATCGTCCAGCAGGTCATATAATACTATGTCAAGTCATTGCGCAAACTATCGTTGTTAAAAAGGGTTAAATGGGAAATGCTTGAGACATATTTACAACTTACCACTACAAAAATCTACATCTATGTAGCATTGTCACGCCTTTGCCCACAATTTGGTTTCAATTTATCACTGCATGGTATGAAATGGCAATGGGAATTATATCGCGCGGGTTTGTAAATTTCTAGTAATATTTTCTCGGTATCTTGTGTAAGCGAATTGGAAGACTATTTTCTGCCTGAGTGAGTTAATCAGGAGTGAATATTTGCAATTCCAGTTACTAATTGCAGACAAAAACAATTTTAGTAAAAATACAATGTATCACAGTAAGCGTAAATTATATTTTACATGCAAAAGACAGGCCAAATACATTTTAAAATTGATGTAATATACGCGCACTCTTTAACACAATAACTCTATTTTCGTGGTCTGATCAGTACGTCTTCAATTCTTGGCTTTTTGAGGGCTTGGTATTCCCTCAAAAGTTGGCTTTTTGTCAAAATATCGCAATGAAAACGTATGTCGAAAAAAGATCAATTTTGCCCACTATGAACTGTTGTTGGATTTTTTGACGAAAATGAAAGGACATACTGGAAACAAACGCCTTGGTTGGAGTTATTCACCCTTGTGTAATTTGTCTAACGTTTACTCGATCATTATTGGTGCCAGAAAACGGAACGTTCAACAGTGAATGAACATGTGCAAAAATATTACTTTTGTAGCCACAAGGACCTTGCTTTCTGACATTGCTGTAGCAAACCTTTGCGAAAGTAGCACTATCTGTTTTGCAGAATGTATTTATTTTTGCCAATTTAACAACATCGCAAAAATTCGCAACATTAAATCACGTAAAACTTTCAAGCCGTAATATTTGTAGATATAATTTTGCAACTTCTGACAGAAAGCTCACCCAGTTCCATTCCTTTTTGAAAATCACCAGTAATGACCTTTCATTCAAGATCCAATGTTATCATCTGCAACTTTGAACTAAATACATTTGTCAAACTATGAATAATGTAAACCAGCGCGACCTGAAACGGAAGCCATTCTTTCGATGAATACTTTTAGTTCCATCTCTCACTGACGCTCAAACTTTAACGTACATTTGAATTTATAGTAATGGGCAATACACAATATGTATATGGTATCACCTTTGCTTATTTTCTCATGAACTGCTGACTTACCTTAATATTGGCAGTTTAACGGGTTTCTTCTGCCCACTGATCAGGTATGAATGTGTGTGAGCTTGAAATAAGTTTATGAATTTTCTGAACGATACTTCTGTTGCATTATTTTCTGTTGCTATTCTTGCCGGGCAGAGTTCTTTTTTCATCAATTATTAGTAAAAAACATTTCATTGAATACGTCAAGGGATGTAGAAAACGAAACAAACAAACAAACGAGAAAACGTTTGAAACATGATCAGAAAAGCCACGAATGAGTAGTTAATTACGCATGCATATAATATAAAATTGTGACGTCGCTAAGTGTTCAATTATACTAGGAATAGTTAACACTACAACTGCCCCCGCACACCAGCAAAGGCTGTCTACTATTATTTCAATCCAGTGCTCTCAAATTCTTTATTGTGTACTGATGTATGAATATTTGATGCAAATAATGCATCTAATTTCCAGTTGAAAACACGACGTACAAACAGCATCTGCAAATCGGATCGCCTCATGGTTCTGATCTGAGCTGACGCAATAATCAGGATTACCCGATAAGTGGTTCAATGATTGTTTCTGATCTGAGTGACGTAATAATTGATTACCCAAGACCACCTTGCGCGCGTGGTTGTTCAAGTCGAGATTTGATCTGGTATACGAATCTATACCATACCAACATATATATCAAACATCCATATTTACGCGGGGGCTCCTAGGATGCCTCCTCGGGCCAGAGGCCTGCGGGGGAAAAAAGCGCGAAAAGTTCGAAAGATTTACAGAGTGTGGTATTTATAAACGTAGAGTAATGCGCCGCCGGTTTCCTGACACTGTGCAATTTCTTATCAATGCAAATTTGCGGTGCAAGTTTGTATGTGTATAACATGGTACTTCGGCTGCAATTTATTTGGAATAAATAAGCACGAGCAAATCTACCTTGTATTCACGAGCGCGCGTTTATTCAAAAATGTAAGAGAAAAACTATGGGATTACCCTCTGGGGATTACCTATTAACCGCACAGCACTGGTATAAATGTTTCAGAGGGCAAGATTATCTGGTCCATTTTGAAGGAAATATGAAGAGAAGTGTAATAAAATTTAAAAGTGATGTTACACGGGAGGACAAGTTTTCGCGCAACAATGTGTAACATGACTTACTCCACGATTTTTAACGCAATCTTCGTTGCGACAACATGTTGCGAGTTTTTACTGACCATCATAAATCCACAACATTGTTGGCAAACGTTTGTTAGAGTACGCGTAACATCCTCGCCATCAACTTCTTCGCGCAACATGTCTCGTGTAACATCGCTTTAACACACAATGATCGAGTGAAACTTGAGCCGCTCCCACTAAAGACAATGATCAGCTCTCATAAATGTGTCTAAGACTTGTTTTTCTATTTAGTTATATCTGTATATCTGAACTGGCTGAAGTAAGCAGGACATCAATTGCAGTAGTATTTATGCATAGATTCAAGTCAGACAGGTTATATGATATTGCTGAAATTCCAGCCAGAAACTTAACGTAATATATGTATTTAAGACTTGTTTATTAATTATTTATTTATTCATTTATATCTGCATACTTGAGTAAGTAGGACATTATCTGTAATGTACTTTATGTATTAATTTACTAGTCGTACAACCGCCATCTTAGTAAACGCATTATTAATAGCGACCTTAAGCAGCTGGGACGGCAACGGCTACGACGACGGCTGCTGAAATTCTACTTTCTCGTTTTCTTGTTTCTATTGTGTATCATCCATTCGTTTTTATTGTTCCTTGTGTAAAGGAGGGCAAATTATAGGAAGTAGAAACCTTAGTTTTGAAGCCAAAATAATAACAGGATATTTTCTATTTCCACGTTCACGTTGTGTACAAGACCCAAGATTTGTGCTTTTCACGTTGTATTCTGAAGACGACGGTGAACAGGTGGCCAGCTTGGTACATTCCGACGTGCAGTTTATTGTATTCTGTAATTAGGCCTTTTGTTCTCTGCTGTCGTCGTCGACGTTGCCGTCCTGGTTGCTTAAGCTCCCTATTAAGTAATAAGCAGCAACTGGAAAGGTAATGTTAAACGGGATGGCGACTTTTCGTGAAATAGTGTTGTGCTAACAATAAAAGGGTGTAACATGGCCTGCTGCAGATTCTTAACGCAATATTCGTTCCGGCAACATATTGCAAGTTCTTGAAGTCCCGTCGTAAATCCACCATATTGTTGGATTGGAAAAATAATTGTCGGTGGAGATGACCCGTGCAACACCTTTGTCATAAACTTTTGTGCAACACGTTGCGTGAAATATCGTCCCGTGTATCATCGCGTTAAGTTGACCGTATTTCCTCGATTAAGTGTCCTCCACTCCACCCCACCCCTTTAGAATATGAAATGATAAACTTTGAAATAAGCGTCCCAGCCCCCCTTGAATAAGTGAATATGTATACATTCAAGAACTGGATGCCGAGCAAGAAACACGGCAAGGTCATATCAAGAAATCTCTGTACAGCAAGCCAGACTGAAATCCCATATATTTCTTTAACACGATGCTTTCGAAATGAAAGGTTTTGTCATATAAGAAAACGGAGAACTCCGAGCCTTTTCTTATTATCAGCTTCACAAAGCATGGCAAGGGCGGATAGGTACAAACAAGTTTTAGTACGAGGTCTGTCTTTCATTTCGGCCAAGAAAGCTAACAACTTTCATTGAACTCCACAAGCGACTGTCAAAAAGCCAAATTTGTGGACATACATTTCCCTTTTTTAAAAATTATTGAAATCTTTCATTTTATTGTTCCTCATTTTTGAAGAAAAATATTGCTTCTTAAATTTTACCTGATTTTTCATTCAGTGGAGGTGGGGTATAGCGAAACAGATCTGCTATACTACTCATACTATTGTTCTATTTTCACAATTTTGAGAATTGTTTGATAATAGTTAAGTAACTAAACTGTTCTATGTGCTTATATTTGGACGGTTGTTTGATGAAACGGTAGTGATTGCATCTGTGTTCTATAAAAGACTTGACCTGCATTTCCATGGTAACCATTATAAAACCAATCAGGAGACAGACACTTTCTGCTCTTTACTTATTGTTATAGGTGTTATATAAATTGCCAAATACGCCGAGCTGTCACTGATGAGAGCTGTTCATGCATGGATAGATTGCACATGTTTACAATGAAATTGACACAATTATCTAAAAATTAACATAGTTGCACAATGCAGGAAAAAACCTACTTAAACCCGCTTTCTACTAGCGATGTAATCATAATCGCAAGCATAAGAAATTTAAATCACAAAGGAAAAGACAAAGGAATGCCTGGTGTGCGACGAGATGGAACAAGCCCACACAGGTATTCCTTTGTTTTTCCTTTATTATTTAAATTTCTTATGCTTGCGATTACGATTATGTCGCTAGTGTGAAGCAGGCTTTAGGGAGCAGGTCAAAACACATGCCTTCTGAGGGGCCTATTTGGGGGTAGGGGGCAGGGCCTGCTGCCCTCTGTCTCCTCTGGGAGCTAATCTCAACATTTAAAACGTTTTGTTTTTTAATATCTCTGGAACTAAAAGGCAAAATCTAGAAAGAAATATACTATCTGTTTTGTCTTTGGCTATCATTTCATTTTATGTACTTAAATTGTCACTAGGTCCCCCCTTAAATGGATATTGATAGTCCAAAATGAGGGGTGGGAGGTTGTACCATATGCTGACAGCTGTGTCTGGTGAGAAAAGTGGGTCCCTATCTGGGGTGTGTGTTTTGACCTGCTCCCTTATGCCTGCACATTTATTCCTCTTTTTGCTTTATTTTGCTACAACAAATTGCACATAAACACTTGCAACATGTAGCAGATAGAACCAGTGTGAGTGAGACTAAAGTCAATAGCACAAACAACACATCCAACAGATACAGCTGATAAAAGTATAAGTTATCAGCTTCACTTCTCAAGTGAAGAGACCCATTAGTAAGTATCCCATACTCAATCCAATCAGCTGCTTCGCTCGTTGGTGGCCTCTGTCTGCTTTGCATTAATTTTGAAACCTTGGCAGCATTTTCTGTAAATGTAGCATCCTTTAAAACATTATTAACTGCTTGTGTGAGATGATCAGGTTTCAAATCCTTCCACTCTAAAATTATACCTGCTCCAGTTTCTTGGACTTTCATTGCATTTCCTGGTTGATCTCCAAACAGTGGCAGTATTACCATAGGAACCCCATGATATGAAGCCTCAAGAATGCTATTCAATCCTCCATGAGTAACAAAGGCCTTAACCATAGGGTGGCCAAGTAGGTCATTTTGAGGCATCCATTGTACAGTCATAGTGTTATTACCAAGCTGGGTGGGAAAATTCCCAGCATATTTCCAGATCACTTTAGCTGTGACACCAGCCAATGCTTCTGCTATAGTGTCCATAAAGTGGGATTTGAACTTTGTAATGACAGTTCCAAATGAGACTATGATCACATCAGACAAATGCAACTTGTTGTCAACTTGCCGAAAAATAAAGTTTTCAAATTGTTTTGGTAATGCCCTTGCAGGTCCTGGAAGAATTGCTCCAGTCACTTTTATGTGAGGTGCAAGTGGCCTTGGGAATTCAACAGCAAAATCAACTGGGACAATCAACAAGCCACTGTTCCTCAACACTTCCTCGACACTGTTTACGGCAGACTGTCCTGCAGCAAACCTTTGCCACAGCTCTTCATAAGTTGGCAAAACATAAAACCTGTACATAGCAAATCCTACAGCATACAGAAGCACACCTTGGATACGGCGAAGAAGGGAGAGCTTTCTCGGCAGTTTGAATGACATTTGGGGTACGTATGCAACTGGGTCTGGAATATTGTGAATGAAACTCAAAAAGGGATCGGCAAAGCCTACTGGTGAAATGTCAACTCTTGGCACTTTCACCATGTCAGCAAATATAGGAGGGCACAATCCTCCAATGTCACTTAAGATCAAATCGATTTTCCCAAGACTTGTCAGTCTGTTGCTTCTCAAAAGACACTCACAAGTGGTCTTCCACAGTAACATGCTTTTGGTCATGTTGCCTCGTCCTTCTGCTTCATTTAGCATTACAGATTCCAGGTCAGAGCTTTCAAACGGAGTTTCAAACGTCTGAATATTGATTTGTTTGGGTGGGCGAAGATCTCTAGCCTGCCATGAGGCAACAAGTAAAGTAAATGAGTGTCCTCTGCTTGAGAGTTCTTCTCCAATCTTGACAAGAACCCTCGCGTGACTTGTTCCTATGCTCGGAATCCCAAGGATATTCGAACTTTCTACACCAGACAGAAACGTAGTTAAGAGTATAACAAACAAAATATCGCGTTTCATGACTGCAACAGTAAATGACTACGAAACAGTCCCTGAAGAGTTCAAAGAGTTCAGTTATGTTCTCCAGCTCTTCTCATCCGCCATGTTGGACTGCTTGGTGACCAGGCCTGCGTTGTCATTGTGTGAG
>JAOBYG010137872.1:0-10767 GCA_025403545.1 Epizoanthus stellaris
ATAATGACCGGTCCCTTATAGCCCGAATCCGAGCATTCTGTTTGGCCTGAAAGCGCGAGGTTCTCGAACGTGTCGGTCTAAATAGAACTTACGACTTTAGTGTTCTATTTAGATTCAATTTTCAATGAAATATCTCCGAGGAAATAACTTTTTCCGTGTTATGATGTTTACAAGAGTTGCACGCTCTGCTTATGAACTTTCGGCGAGAACTGGGTTCTAGTAGAACCCATGTATGCGCTGTCAAGTCAAAGTTCAATATGGCGGATGTATCAATGCATCAAACCAAAGAAAGCGCGAGGTTTTTAGTATTCATTCAGTCTCTGTTACACTCGGCGCCCGTCTTTGTGGTAACGAAACCTTCACGGCGAATGCTTGTTAATTTTCAGACACAACAGGACAGCTTCGCGATCTTTGTTTACATACATGTTCGCTGATAACATATAAAATCAGATTTGATTACAGAAACAAATAAACACCGTCATGAAATACAGCACAGCAAATCAGTTATCTCGCCAGATACGAAAATATCGGAAGTTTGCGAAAGTTGTAAAAGAATGTGTGAATGTGTGTGTGATAAAATCTTGCCTTACAGCCGTACGTTAGTTTCTTTATAATTTTCGCAACCTTCTCAGTTCTGTTGGATAATTTTCAATGGTTATTTACTTACATTCACAAACTGGGCAAAGTTGCTGCGAGAAAGGTCTGAATGAGCAGATGAGCCGAACTCGATCAAATAAAATTCATGCAGTGTTATTATATTTACATTTATTCAGCAGCTAACGCCCGAGGAAGAGGAAAGGCGTAAGCAAAGAAGGGATCGAAATAAAGTTGCCGCTTCAAAGTGTCGCAAGAAGAGAAAAGAACATGTAAAAAGTCTTTTACAGGTGAGAATTTAGCGGATAGAGTCACTGTCATGTGAGTGCAAAGTAAACATATCTATAAATGATCATAAATGCGAACTAGGTTCCCGTCCCTTCATAGCCTCTATCTCTACGATCCAAACCGCAACGCTTGCATGCAGGGATTCAAAATCCTTCGGGTTTGTTTGGTCGTTCGTTTTTATCTAGGATGTTTGGGCTGAAATCAAAGTGGACTCTTAATATGGAACAGGTATCGTAAATAGTCTGGGTTTCAGATACTTCCTTCTGTGAAGTGATGCCCCGCTAGTAGGGAGAAGATCGATAGAAGGCGTCTGAACCTTAGGCTTAGGGACCGACCATTTTATATTGTGGGGAACTGACGAGTGGAAGAATTTTCATCAAAAACTTTGCATGATTAGAAGGAAAAAACACATTGTACGAAAAGAAAAGAAAAGTAAAAGAGGGTTAGAGAAGAAAAAATACGAAAAAAATATTTGCAGACCAATTTTGTAACGAAAAAGTAATTTACACTCTAATTCATTGTTCCACCCCAGTCCCAATAATATCCAACGGTTGGTTCCCTTAAACACAACAGATTTCTGGCAAAACGTTATATATCGGATGGTTGCACCATCCGAAACCAATTAAAAGACTAGCATCTAATAGAGTTTCACTGAAGACGTTTTACAAACTTTTCTCATTGATGATATTTCTTGTTCAGAATATATCTATGGCTTTCTGTGAACCATACTAAGCCCATGATTGCGCATGCTCTGTAATCACAGGTCTCGGAGGAGCTGGAAACACAAAACAACAGCATTCAAGAGCACATCATGAAGCTGCAATCAGAAATTAAACAGCTGGAGTTTATGTTGGACTCTCACAGCTGTTCCAAACACTGCGGCAATAACTCGGTTGCTACCTGTAGCAGCTAGGGAGGGCAAGGAGAGAACAGAACCCCAGAGGGGTGGGGTGATACCAAACCAGTACCAGAAGATAATTATCTTATTCTGCTTGCTTGAAGCTAATATTCGTGCGCATGCGCATTGGAGCCCTGCGGTTGGTGTAAGGAAATTTGCTATTGCGAAGCAGCTGCTGGTGGGAACTGCGCATGTGTAAACAACGGATGCATCATCGGAACCTGATTTTCAAAACTATGGTGTTTATTTAAAAGAACAAAATTATACTAAGCAGTGTGCAACCAAGAAAGAGCATTGCTGGACTCCGCCAACACAGTGAGGATTGTACCAACAGTTTAGTTCAGTTGCAGGAAATATGAAATTAAGGCATTATTTCAACTGAAATATCAACAACACGAAAGAGAAACTATCCTTTACAGGAGTTGTTGTTCACTCTTTCCTCAAGGAACATTTGGGTAAACGTATTTACAGATAACAAAGCAGAAATTGTCAGCTGTAAGTTCATTTCACCATGAACTGAGGGGACTGTGAATGTATCTTGAAGCTGTTGAGAAAGATCGAGCTTGGAATGCCGTGTTATGGAAAATCATTGACAGTTATTGCACAGCTGCAGATCAAGGATGGGGTAGGGATGGAAGAATGATTAATTTGTAACTTATTTTTTTGTCAAAAACTGTGTTGACAATTGTACATGTTTTTCTTACTGCCTTTCGGGATTCCTGTTTCTGATTTACTGACAATTCCTAAATTAATATTGAATTTGTTAAATTCATGCTGACGTGTGGGTTGCAGGCTCAACTCATGAATACAACTCAAACTTTTTATGTTAAAAGGGACTTTCACTTTATGCTTGTCTCTACTGTGTGGAAAATCAAATGCATATGCACGAGATTATGTTACTGATCTCGCATCAATGAAGTTATCCAGCAAAGCCGATTGACAGTGAATCAAAGTTTTGGTAAACGAGTTTGTAAAGTTTATTGTAATCGATGCCCTTACCGTATAGTTCCGTCTTCTTTCATTTTATTAATATTATTATATATTATTATTAATAACATAATCTAATATCCAGATTGTCCAGTTCGTCTAGGGAGCAGGTTAAAATACATGCTCTCTCGAGGACCCATTTTTGAGTAGGGGGGTGCCGTCCTCTGTCAATATTTGAATCAGTTTTGTTTTAAATATATCTCCTAAACCAAAAGATAACATTTAGAAGCAACTGCCCTATCTGTTTCGTATTACGCTATCATTTCATTTTGTGCATTAAAAATAATACCAAGCTACCACAGAACAAAAATAGACAGTCAAAAATTGGGGGCGGGGGTTGGTTTGGGGATGGGGTGGAGGTGTCACCACGCGCTGACAGCTGTATCTGGTAAAACTGTGGGCACTATCTGGGCACGTGTTTTGACTTGCTCCACTATGCTGCCTCAGTGCAATATGGGACGTTTGTTATTACTAAAATATGGATGTATACATAGACAAGAAACTAACAACACACCTATCTCAAAATCAAAACAATCTTAACTGTGAGACAGATATAATTCAGTAAAAAGAAATTTTGAATTAAACCAGAAGCGGAACAGAAACCTAAAGACGCCGGATATAACTAAAACCAAACCCTCCCACGATTTGATTGTGATGTCAAATATCAAGTATATAATTTAAAGGCCCATTTGCAGCCAATATGTTTTGCGATCGATCGCTTGTTATTGTTTACATCATATCAAACTACGGTGCATCTTTGTTATAATGGGTCACATGAGGTTTTATACTCTTATTTAATAAAGTATTAGAAACTAGAATGTCAGTATAGCCTATCATAGCCAAGCCGTCAAAAATAGTTTGAAAATTCTCAGTTTAAAGGGGTTATGTCAAAGCCTTTACAGTCATGCAACATGAGTTGCAAGCTCAACAGGACAACAACAAGAAACGAAAAAATGATTATATCTCAGCTGAATTATGTGAAAACAATAGGTGTCTAAATACAAGAAACACAACCTTGACAGCGAATGGGTTAAACATTTTAATAGCTTATCATCATCTCTTTTGTGTTTCTCTACCACATAATCTGTTATTTTTTAGATTTCCTTTGATTTGTGGAGAATTTCGTACATTGCAATAATGCCTCATATATCCGTGACATAGCCCCTTTAATGTATTGAATCCCAAGAACTTTACCAGCAAAGCATCATAGGTACCAGTGAAGCTTTAAAACACAAAGCTAAAAGTGTTCGACGATTGTGGGTTTCCCATATGAAGTTAAAAGAGCTGAAATGCTTAATTTATTGACTGAATGTCGCTACTGATTTTTTTTATGCATCTGAGATATTGTAGCAGAAATTTATTTAGTTATCGATCAATTTTTGAAATTTGGTGAAATATGCAAAACATTGAGACAGAAATTGTTCATGTTCTCGATAATATTGTCCATGATTGTAGGTAAACCGTAATACTTGTCACTTCTTTGTATTTTCCCCAGAGTGGTGAAATGGCTTCCTACTCCCACATATTTAGGTATATTGAAATAAAAGTGCATGTTGCAAACGTATAATCCACCAACGATGAGTGTGAGCCATTTGTATGTAGTAAACCGAATTCACTTAGAGATTTAGATCAAATTAAGAAGTATTGTTTAACAATGTGAAATAAATTTATTAGTACCAGATGTAGTCAAATAATTTCAAGGAAAAAATTATATATATATGTTGTGATACTTGCTCGATTACGTCATCCGCATAAGAGATAGCCAAACATACTGCATGCATAAATTCCATTTCAAATCGCAAACCAATGTTTCATTTATTTGCTTAGCTTTATAGAATACTGTTGTAATAAAAACGAAGTAAATGAAACAAGATGGAAGTGTTGTGGTTGTTATTAAATAAATTGAATTTTAACAAAACATATGAAGCAACGTATCTCTTGGATCTAAAAATTAAATATTGTAGGCATTTCACAGACCATTGCTTACGATTCTTCTAATTCCGCCAAATTGAAATCTATGTAGTTGTTATCATGGCAACATGTCAAAAACTGACGTATTATGAGTAGCTTTTAACTATTGCCAAATAATTTCGGCTCTGATTTGGCCTGCAACCAATGTTTTTCAGCCGTCTGAGGGCGCATCATCTGAAAGCAGTTTTCAATAAATAGATGTATGTAAGCATATGGTAGTATACAGCTATTTAAAAAAAGGTTGACATCTGCAAAGCGTAATACCAAGCGCCAAAGGAATTGTGGGTCTCTCTATTTTGCACTATACAGCCTCCTTTCACTTCCATACAGACAGAAAGAAGTTAGTAAAGTATGGTTATAAACATTTCCGATGATTTCATCAAATATCTTGCAGTAATTAGCGAAATATATGAGCTCCCGTCATGCTTTGAGGGTCGGGTATTGCGCTTCGCAGATGTCAACCTTTTTTTAAATAGCTGTATACACATTTTTAAGCAAACGTCAAGGTATGAAGACACGTGCGAACGTGATTGTCTCAGTCGGTAAGAACTCTGACTCCCGGCCAGAAGTTCCCGGGTTCAATCCCCGGACTTGCTGAAACATCTGATCTTCTTTCGCCACACCGTCCGCGGACAGGAATGTTTCAGCCGTTCGTCTAGTCTCTCGACGTTCTGTCGAGGGACTTAAAATAACCCACTCATATGTCGAAAGTCTGTCTCCCTTCTCATAGCAGGTGTCGACGCGAGCAGGCTAATGCAAGTGTTAGTGGTCTGTCTCCCCTCTCATAGCAGGTGTAGACGCGAATAGGCTAATACAAGTGTTAGTGGTCTGTCTCCACTATCATAGCAGGTATCGATACGAGTAGGCTAATGCCAGTGTTAGTGGTCTGTCCACTCTCTCGCAGCACGTGTCGATACGAGTAGGCTAATGCAAGTGTTAGTGGTCTGTCTCCTCTCTCGCAGCACGTGTCGATACGAGTGGGCTAATGCAAGTGTTAGTGATATGTCTCCTCTCTCGCAGCACGTGTCGATACGAGTGGGCTAATGCCAGTGTTAGTGATCTGTCTCCTCTCTCGCAGCACGTGTCGATACGAGTGGTCTATTGCAAGTGTTAGTGATCTGTCTCCTCTCTCGCAGCACGTGTCGATACGAGTGGGCTAATGCAAGTGTTAGTGATCTGTCTCCTCTCTCGCAGCACGTGTCGATAAGAGTAGGCAAATGCAAGTGTTAGTGATCTGTCCCCTCTCTCACAGCACGCGTCGAAAAGAGTAGGCTAAGGCTAATGCAAGCGTTAGTGGTCTGTCTCCTCTCTCGTAGCACGTGTCGATACGAGTAGGCTAATGCAAGTGATAGTGACATGTCACCTCTCGCAGCACGTGTCGATACGAGTAGGCTAATGCAAGTGATAGTGGTCTGTCACCTCTCTCACAGCACGTGTCGATACGAGTAGGCTAATGCCGGTGTTAGTGATCTGTCTCCTCTCTCGCAGCGCGTGTCGATACGAGTAGGCTAATGCAAGTGTTACTAATCTGTCACCTCTCTCGCAGCACGTGTCGATACGAGTAGGCTAATGCAAGTGATAGTGACCTGTCACCTCTCGCAGCACGTGTCGATACGAGTAGGCTAATGCATGTGTTAGTGGTCTGTCACCTGTCTCACAGCACCTGTCGATACGAGTAGGCTAATGCCGGTGTTAGTGATCTGTCTCCTCTCTCGCAGCGTGTGTTGATACGAGTGGGCTAATGCAAGTGTTAGTGGTCTGTCTCCTCTCTCGCAGCACGTGTCGATAAGAGTAGGCTAATGCAAGTGTTAGTGATCTGTCCCCTCTCGTAGCACGTGTCGATACGAGTAGGCTAATGCAAGTGTTAGTGGTCTGTTACCTCTCTCGCAGCAGGTGTCGATAAGAGCAGGTAGATGGTAGATGGTAGATGCCTTCTCTTAGATTATGTTCTCTTGCTCTATAGGTTAGCTCCGCTATTACTCTTTCATAGCTCAATTCGCCTATTCTAATAATAGTGTGTTTCAGTGTAAGCCGGCTGCGCCTGTTATCTGACCTCCGCTTCTCAGTCCCCAGTCAACTCCAGCGCAGTCTGATAACCCAAACAAAAACAAAGCCGAACGAAGGGACTGGGGCGGGAGAAATTTATAATAAGGAAGGAGGAGACTAGTGCCTATCTTCTTGTTATCCTAATATCGCAATTTGTTGTGTTTCAAATTTTTGCACAAATAATGTTATGATAATTTAATGTACTGATCAATAGCTTTCTGTTAAGATTTATTCATTTGATGTGAGATTAAGATTAGAACGTCTCTTTCTGAAGGCCAGTCCAAACGGATCCGCCATCTTGTTGTGAATGAGGTAGTGAACACTACCAAATCTCCATGGATACAAATCCAACATGTTGTGACATGATTCATTGAACAAGAAAAGAAACGAAATGTTGGACGATGTTGGATGAGAAGTTGGACCAAATCAAAACTGACCCAACATCGTCCAACAAGTTGTTTAAACGGATCCTACATGTTGTGAGACAATCTCGTTCCCAGAGCAAACGTTCTTTTACGCCTGCGGCGAGGAACGACGAAGGGCTCTGGGAAACTCTCTGGCGGAAGCGTAGCCAAAATCTGGCTAACTTGGCTTTACAGCGCCAGGGCTCGTATCTTTTTCGCATTCGTGACAGGGAAGAGTTTCCCAGAGCTCTTCTCGCCGTCAGGTCAGGCATGGGCAGTAGAGAGAATAACTCTGGCGTCGAGATTGGTTGTGACATAGTTTATTTAACACGAGAATAAAAGAAACGTTGGACGACTTTGGATGAGAAATTTGAACCAAATAAACCCTGATCCAACATCGTCCAATTAACAAGTTATTCAAACGGATCCTACATGGTGGAACACAGTATTTCTGATTCTATCGTTGTAGCCATAATAATAAAATTAAACGTTAATTCCGTGCACTTCCTTATATCTTGAATTCACATTATTATTTTAGATTCTGGTAACCATGGAAACAAACTATTAGAAACTAGCGTTCAGATCACTGATTGGCAAGGAGTTTCCTGTAAGACCAGGCACAGGCCCAAAAATTGTTTCTTTTGCAAAATCTTCACTGGAAGGGGTTGACCCACTGCGGTTAAGGGAACACCTTTAATTTTACTCCTTTGAAATTAAACTTTTATTTATGCTATTAAATTGTTGCACAAATCACCAAGATATTTGGTGTTATATAACAGTTTGTTTTATTTACTTGATAAACAAAATGTCTAGAGAAACGTATCTGAGCGAATACTAGTTACGAACTAAGAGCGCGATTGACCGTATTCCGGAATAGCAACATACGGAATAAAAACTTTGATCTGCTCGATTGACCAGTATTCCTTTTAGAAATCTACGAAACGGAACTATAAGTTTTCACCACATGCTAATTCGTAATTTGGAATGATCATTTTATTGCTTTCAGTTTCTAGGGGACATTTTGAAATTTCCCGAATGTATTCCGGAATACGGTCAATCGAATCCCCCCTAGTGTATTGTAATCTCCTCTGTTGACATTGAAACTTGTGGCTATGTCTTGATTTAAATAATTCCTCAGTTTCTCAGATGAAAACTTTAACAGTCATTGTAGTGATAGAGTAAAGGTGAAAGATATTGCAATAATGAGAACTTAATTGGTTATTGCAGGTACCCGTAACTGCTCGGCCTGGAACTTTGATTGAATGTTTGGAGCTCATCTGCTTGTGCCCTCCACAGTTCTAGTACAAGCAACTTGTTCGCGCCCATTATAGCCAAACACAAAATTCCTCACAATTGAAAGAGATGCTATTGTATCTTTTCTCTTCTGTTCTTGGAAAATAATTATACCGGCGAGGAATGAATAGGTGGCGTAAGAGAGTCTCAAGTTTCTAAAATTGGAAATGAGTCCAAAGGCGAAGTGCCAGTTGCGTCGGAGCTTAGCGTTGAGGAGGCTTAAACATATGTTTAAATTCTTCAGTTTGGTAGGGAACGCGTGAATAGTAAGTCAAAGATCGATTGTGCAGCCGTAGTGAATGTTTGTATAGTTCAGGTTATTATGAATCTACTGCCGCCCAAACAACAGGTACCAGTTACAACTGACACATCACTTGCACATGCGTGGAAACGCCAAGAAAACACACCATCTGTCCAGAAAACGGCCAGAAATGTGTTTCTTTGCAACGAAAGAGAATTAAAACCTAATCACTGAACTACAAACCAAATATTACTACCAGTCCAGCATTTTAAACCACAAATGCCTTGATTAATAGAATCATCAGACACCAACAATAATACATGGTCAGCGTAAAAGTTGTGTTGCTAAGGTCGTTGCTAAGGAGAACATGCCGTCATTTCTCCACCACTGTGTTGTACATCCCGAAATATTTGAAATTACAAAAGGAGGTCACAAAAGTATTCTGTTTTAGACGTTGCAAATTCTGTGCATAAATCGAAAATAACGCCAGCTCGTCAGTTCATTACGGTACTGCACTCGACTCGGTATTGCTGTGAATTATTTTAATTTTTCTCTCTTCTGATTGGTTGATTCCGCTTGTATCGATCAAGAGTCACGTCAATTAACCCAAACCAGTCGTGACTATACAAAATAATGTCATCAAATCTCAAATAAGTGTGTACAGGAATCTCAGATTTGTGCAGATGGCGTAAGGTGAAAGAAAAAGAAATTAAGCAAACAGGACCGGGGATTGACTACGACGAGAAGTGGGTCCACAAAGCCAGCCAAGACACAGCTTAGAAGATCAAACCAAGCATGGACTATGCTATGTTACCCCCGGTAAGTCAGGCAATAGATTACAGTGACACACTTTGCAGGGTCAGTAAGCAAACATGTCAAACAAAAATTGCAGGTAAATCAAAGTCTTGTTTTATTAATTCTAGGGAAATTAAATGTCACCATCGTTTTGGCAACACAATAAACGTTTGTATTGTACACTCAAACTGTTAAGCCTTGTGTTCCAAAATGGCACATGCAGATGTTGAAAATAGATTCCGTTTCTACGTTTGTTGCAGGGATACCAAAACAAGTTGTCTTGCACAAAGATAATGCAAAGTTGCAAACTGTCCAAGATCGATAAAGAGAAGGAAAATGGCGCAAATCCTTCTATTAAAGCACTAAATTTACGACTGTCATTCCAAATTCTATTCGTGTTAGTTCTGCCATTTATAGTATATTTTCACTTCTTTATTGTGTGGACATAGGACCAAAGTTTATTGTAACTAACCAACTTTTTCTTAACTTAAGTTTACAGTTTACATCCAGTTCCAAAATATTGGTAAAGTATAACTGAGTTTACTCGTTATGTTTATCCTACTTGACTTAAACAAGATCAGATTTTATTTTTATTGTAACGCCGGTCTGATGTCAGCAGAAATGAGTCTGGTCGCTGATTTAGTCAGCGCAGCAAATTCTGTAGTAGTTTCTAAAACACTGTGTGTTCGCATCTGTACAAATTATTTCAGTATTCAATCGAATTCGACTCAATAATAACAAGCTACCGTTAACAATACCATTACAAGTATCTTTCTCGGGATTTCTGTTCAGGCGTGGCATTGTTGGAACCAGTAATTGGATGTTATTGTTCTGTAATAAACCGACTAATTACCACCTGCAAAAACAGTTGATGGTAGTCGCAAATATAGAATGTCCGATGTTAGCGATCATCTAATTACTCCCCCTACACCAGCCATTGTTTATCTATCTGCTAGAATGGCTGGTGGATAGCTACAACTATAATCCAGCAAACAAATTCGAATTCTTGTCAAAAGTCAATACGGTATCATTTGTGTTCGTTCCAGTTCACTGAAGGGGCAAAGTTTGAACAATTTGTTGAATTAAAGGGGAAGTACGCGCAAAAATGATATTTTGCAGAATTGAAGTATTACTATAGTAGTTTAAGAAAATATGCATTTTTTACCTGTGATTGATTTTGTTTGTCCGTAAGGAGACGTTCTTTTCGAGCAAAATGACTTTCATTTCCGCCATCTTGGAAAGGACTGGGG
>JAOBYG010137983.1:0-10764 GCA_025403545.1 Epizoanthus stellaris
ACAGACACAGACAGACACAGACAGACACAGACAGACACAGACAGACACAGACAGACACAGACAGACACAGACAGACAGACAGACAGACAGACACAGACAGACATAATCAACGAACGAAAACAAACGAGTGAATGAATGAATGAATGAATGAATGAATGAATGAATAAACGGTAATTTCATCAATAAAATAAATTGGTTTTCACGAAAGCCGTGCCTAATGCCTCCCCCTCTCCTCTTCCCATTCCCCTTTCAATTTTGATTTCACTTTCAGAAAAGAAAAGTAACTTACACTGCAACACGATTCAAATCTCCGAGTCCTCCCATAACCGGTTCAGGGATGGTGCAGCCCTTGAGGTCCAGGTACAGGTATTCTTTCCTTGGTATCTGATTCAGTTCCGTCGCAAGTTTCTTCCAGGCGTCACTATCAGTGATGGAACTGTTGTAAGACAGCTTCAGCTCTGTTAGCTTTGGTGTATGGTGTAAACCATCTGCCAGTGCCTTTAACCCTTCTCCTGTCATCTTCGTCTGTGATAGGTGTAGCTTCTCCAACAGAGGGACATGGTTCAGACTGCCAGCAAGAGCCTGTATTGCTGCATTACACAGAGGAGGTTTGGACAAGAGTAACTTTCTTAGATGAGGAAGACTGGGGAGAACCATTAATTCTGCTGCTGTACCACTCATATCTGCAGATGCGTTCGTGAGGTCAAGAATCTGAAGGTGTGGAATGCTATTGAGGGGCTGGATCAGACTACTCACACCTCTATCACCCAGTTTGTTCATAGACAGATCTAACTCCTCCAACTGCGGAACACAGGATTTGAAGGTTCTCAAAAGGTAGTTTGGTGATTGTGTTAATATCACAATGTTCTGTCTGGAGTCTGTACAGTCCCAGGGGGTATATTGTTATAATTTCCCGTAACGCCTCATAAGATTCACGAGTAACACATTGTGGTTTTATGTCATACTGAAGCAGATAGAATGTACCATCATCTTCTTTCTGTATCCACAGGGTCGCATGCCCCAAAAATTTAAATTTAATCAACTCTTTCAAGAATCTATTAGCAGAAAGTGAGTGTTCAGTGTCTTCTTGTTTAGTTTGCTTTTTCAATTTGATCTCCAGATTTTCACAAAAAGTAACAGCTGCTTGTGACGTATCTTCGTCAACCTCCACCACTAACTTCGTGGAGCTGCCTTGCGTCAGTAGTAGAAATACCTTTGTGTTACAAGCTACTGTGCTTACATTGTTGACAGTAGTGAATCCATTCAGGCAATTCATTGTAGCTGTAGTGACGTCATCGTCCGAGTCACTTCTACTCATGAAAAGTTCAATACACAGCTTATGAAACGAGTAAAGTATGTCAGATGGAAAGTCGAGAACTCTCCTGACAAATGTTTCTTAAGATTTCCAGTATCTTTCAAATGACACAATTTGTTCAAAATCTGAATAGATCCAGCGACAGACAGGCCACAAATAAAATAAACAATGTTTTCTGAATGCCACAAGTGACACTCCACAGCTGCTTTGGAATAACTAAATTGTTTGCATTCACACTGCAGTTCCACGTTATCCATAATGGATTTTACTTCAGACTCTTTTTCTTGATTCTGAATAAGTGATGTAACATACAAAGCAGCCAGAAACTCTTGAACTGTCTTATGCAAAAATGATATCATCATCTTTCGATTTCTTGTTGGTGCCTTTGAAATTGAGAGAAGCCCCAAGGAAAGAATCTGATTTGGCTGGTCATCCTGAGAAAGTTCCTCATAGGAAAATATTAATGAATTTATTTGTAAGGCATCAAATGCGATCTTTCCCATTCTGTTCAGAAGGTCAGTATATTCATCCCATGCATTGGATGAAGCAGTGTTTGACTTTGCACGATGATGATCAACTATACATTTGATGATCTCTTCGTATAGTTCTGTTCTGGTTGATGGAAGTCCTCCATCATTCTTTTCTTTCCATAACAAGCACAAGAAAATTAGTAATAAAGGAATTTCGGCAAGGGTCATCAATCCATTATTTTTCAAGTACTTCATAAATGAATCAATATCATCATCACCGTCAATGTGTTTTGCAGCATATTTCTTGATGTCATTCGAGTTGAAGCCCATAATCTCGAAGTGTGCATGAACATGCTTTCTGATCTGGCCTCCCATCCACGGCCTGGTTGTCACTATGACAACGCACTGACTTAATCTGGAGCCTTGGATTACCTCCATGATTTGATTTCTTTCTCTGATGTCGTATTCATCCAGACCGTCCAGTGCCAGCAGAACTTTCTCGGGATTGAATCAACTGTTCTGCTTTAGACTGTTCAATTCCTAAACATTGCTGAAGTGCTTCAGCCAGTGTTGGGACAGAATACACTTCTCTTAGTCTGAGAATAATCAGCAGTTCAAAGTTTCTCAACACTTCTTTCTCTTCATTGGCCCAGTCCACAGCAAGTTTACTCACAAACGTCGATTTGCCTATTCCAGCTTTTCCCTGAACTGGTATTCCCTTGGGATTCTTGTGATGCTTGCTGTGTTCGGTGAAAACTTCGCAGTAATCATCCAGGGGTTTATTCTTCATTCCTTTTGGAGTCTTCTCTTGCAGGACCCATTTCAGTCTAGTATAAATCTCATCAATGTGCACTGTATCTTCCTGGTTCCAGGGTTTGATGTTTACTTGAGCCATGGAGCCAAGGTACACCTGGGCAAGATGTTGGCGGCAGGCCGTGACATCGCTCAAATCTGTAAAGATACAGTGATATATAATTATTTTTGATCAATTACACAACAAAATGTGTAATTGATAGAAATGAAAAACTAAACTATAAATATAAATTACTTCATGAAAAGATTTCTAAATGTAACGACAATAATTGAATATTTATGTATATCTAAAACGTTAACATAAAAGAGGTCTTCTCTTTACATTTTTATTCTTAAGACATTATCAAGAGTGTCAAGCGACCTAAAAGTGAGTTCAAGACAAAAAAACTCAAAATGCATGTTACCTCATTAATTGTAATAATAATAATAATATAATAATAACAATAAAATAATAATAATAATAATAATAATAATGCCATCACCCAGATATGTCTGATTGAGGTATAGATTCAATTGAGACAACAAGTCTCAAGTATTTCAGCAAACCTTATCGCAGTAATCAATAACGACTGAGATTGAAATACATAATTTTAATTTAAAGTATTTAAAAATCTTTCGACAATTTGGTAAATATTTAAATTGTTTTAATTGTCCTGCAATTAAGTCTCAATAGGTCTTATACTCGATTTCGCCTCACACGAGGCCTCCTTAGTTGATCATTAACCTGTACGGATTTTGGATGTTTGACTACACGTAATTTGCGAATTATGCGGCCTACAACGTGACAAAGTTGTCTTCTCGATGATAAAAGAACTGTGCTGGAGAGTTTTGTGGGATTCATTCAGTGATAGGCTAGTTATATTATTGTAAGTATAAAATATAAGGTTGTGGGATTCATTCAGTGATAGGCTAGTTATATTATTGTAAGTATAAAATAACAGGTTGTGGGATTCATTCAGTGATAGGCTAGTTATATTATTGTAAGTATAAAATAAAAGGTTGTGGGATTCATTCAGTGATAGGCTAGTTATATTATTGTAAGTATAAAATAAAACGTTGCGGTGAGTAGAATGCAGTCCTACACCCTTCAAAGGTTCAAACCAAGGACGCAACAAATTCTCTTAAATAAGAATTTGGCATGGATTTTTTCTAATATGTTAACAGAATTTATCCAATGTATGTCAGAAAATATTTTACCTTGGCTTTGACTTCTCTCGGGACAAATCGGTCTTGTCTTTCCCTCTTCTTTATTCAGAGTTTTGAGATGTTCGTTGATCTCCTCCATTTTCTCTATAATAATTATAATAATAACAACAACATATTAATATTAATAATAATAGTAATAATAATAATAATAATTCACAGTATTTCTACATAGTAGTTGTGCATCTGCAATACCTAATAATTACTAAATAATTGGAATAATTAACAATTATTCCACGAACACGCGTTGGATATGAGGTGATAGATAGTGAGTGAGTGAGTGAGTGGAATAATTGTTTTATTAAATACCAAGTCAAAACATGTTTTTTTCTTTTTAATTTTGTGTAAAGCGAACGAAATTTTGTGTAAACCAAGCGGAATTAAGTGTACAACAAGAGGATTTTAAAGTGTACTTCTGTTTTAAGAAACATCTGATTTTGTTTTGGAAACAGCTGTTTTTCCATATAAGGTCAAACTCATGAAGATCACTTGAGCATTGAGCCAATCAAATTGCATGAAATTAAATAACCATTGTGTTGTAATTTTGTATTACCTGAGTCTTTCTTCAGCTGGTCACCCATCTGCTGCATTCTCTCTTTCATCTCTGTCTGATTGTGCTCAAGTTCCTTGTGCTTGTCTTGCAGTTGACCACTAATCTCATCCAGTTTCTCTTTCTCGCTTTCAAGCTCTCTTTCATCCTTCTGCCACTGTTTCAGTAACTCGATATAGTGGTCTTCATACACAGAATCCATGCACTCGTATTTCAGGTCTTTGAGGGGCTGTTCATAGCGTTTCCCACCAAATCTCACCAAGGCATCACTGATGTCACTCCAGTAACTCTGAAAATCAGCGTCAGAGATTGGAGCTTGGCTGGCATGTGTATTTATTGTGTTCCTGTAGTACAGCTTCTTTGCTAATGTCACCAATAGCAGGAAGTGCACTCCAGCCGGTCACGGGTGGGATCAGGCCGCATATGTTCCTGTCTGTAAGCAGCACAAACAGCAGGTTGATATCAAACCCAGCAGTTGTTACAGCAGTTGTCGGCAACACTGGAAACAGCTTGCCCCACTGGGTTGGGTTCAATATTTTTCTCTTCTTCAGGGTTTGCAGCTCAGCCGATACGCCTGGTGTAGTTAATAATTTATGCAGACCGCCAGGGCCGTAAAAGGTGTCTAAGAAATATTTGGCAACTTGACTCGAGATCTCAATTAAGCTTTTGCACAGCCGAGCATAATTAGTTTTCCCCTTGCTGGACTCATCTAAGGTACGTAGCTGCCATCGTTCTAAGAAACAAACAATGTCGTCCATATGATCAGACAGCAATAGAACAGAAATGAGATTAACTATAATTTATTAAATAAAACCTGGCTACCCAGAACATTAACTAAAGGGGAACAACGCTCTTTCTGAAATTTGTGTTAAATTAAAGAATAGCCATCATGCGGATAAGCGTTCTTGGCTGAGTGTGTAGAGAGTTTGGCCTAATTTTGAAAGATATGACGTCATTTATAAGTTTAAAATGTTCAATTATAAATTGTGCTATGTTTAAACAACATGCAATATTTCTGGTTTTAAGTTTTAACAAAGCCAAATTAACTCAACTCTGACCCTCCATATACGGAAGTCAACTAAGTGACTGATATTCTAATGGTTTATATATATATGAATATGAATATATTATCATTCTATAAAGGTTTTCAAATGAGCGTTGTGCTCCTTCAAATATAAGAAACTGAAAAAATATCCACAAAGTAGAATGAAATTTGTTGCTCTGAAGTGAAAATATGCAATCATCTGATGCACTGAAAGTATTTGTATAATATCTCAGTTCAATTCCTTCCGTAATTCAAACTTTCAGATGGTTTCTTTCTGATTGAAAAGTAGATTATTGATTCTGTATGTACAAAACGACATGGCGGAAAAACCCCAAGGCTGTTGTTTTCAAAACAATTTCATTAACTGGCGATGGTACCTCAAAACTGTCAGCGTTTTCTTTCTTTTGCCGTTGTAAAAAACTTGAGACGAGACCGTGTAGAATTATTGACAAGCAACACGGAGATATTTACGAAAATGTTCGTTTTCCTGCTGATCAAAATACCACGTCTCCCAAAGTACAGGGCCTTGTATCTCTGAATGTTGTTCACGAAATCTTTTTGATATTTAATATTTTGTTCTTTGCCACCAAAAGAGCGTGTATGCAAAATGTCGAGCTTATTGGAGGACGACAAAGGATTTTCCGCCCTGTCGTACAAAACGAACATATTTAATATGTGCACAGTAACTATATTTACGGGTGATGTATGGGAAAAACAGGCACAAATTGAACAACAGATGAAAAATATATCTATATAGAATATTTGTTGCAGGTCTGGTTATGACGTGTTTTGACATATTTAAAACTGAATCTGACATATTTGCAATGTTCCAAACGTTACACGTTTGTTAATATTATAAAATGCTTTACAACTATATTTTCAACCACTAGTATGATCTTCATCAGCGTAAATAATAATTTGTGCGTTTTTGAATCACTTTGTATCCATGCTAGCCTCAAGGGACGGGATAGTGGCAAGTACGTGGAAGATCTCTTGGCGTTCATTCATGCACAGTATTTTTTTCGTCATCAGACATCACTGTGTTTATTATATTCACTGTGTTTTTGTCTCAATCTCTTCATTCTAGAATCACAAAATATTCTGAATGAACATAAATATAAGTTCATTGTTACAAATATTTATTTCGAAATCTTCTACTGATATGCTATGAATATAGGTTTCACAAACAAAGTTTCTCTTCTGTACCATAGAAACGATTTACCTTAACTGATCAAAATCTTGAAAAATTGATTTATACCGAGTTCTGTTTCATTTGGTTTCAGTAATATCAAAAACCTTTACAGAAACCGAAAATTTTGTTGAGCGCAAATGCTGTGAGATTAATGACTACAAATGATTGTTGTCAGTATTTCATTCCGCCACTACATAAGAAAAACGTTTGGTTGAAAAATCGAATCAGAAATCTAACTTTCAAAGCTCTATACGGATCATCTACTTTACTTTGAATGTCAAATTTTTTAGTTTTATAAATTAAAGATTCAACGACATTTTGACAGGAAAACATTGTTCTTTAAATTACCATTTTCGCAAGCCACCCTTCAGCAGTCACTCCGGACAGATTTTCCAGTTGGATTTGAACACGATGCTAGCAGCTGTCAGACTACTGATCAATGCCAAAGTTTCGATACAAGATTCGTTTGTGTAAGTTGAGATTCTATCGTTTTTACAATTTACAGTAATTTACAATCCCAGCGTTTGAAATGATTGCTTATCCGATCAGCACTTGGAGCATGTGTTGGTTCTCATACATGTGCAAATACCGTATTGGACATTACTCCTCCATCTACCGGCGTACCCTGGCTAACAACTTCGTTCAATCCATTTTATCTATTTGTAGCACATTATTAAACAAGAACGGGGTCTAATGGACTAGACCATATTTGGATATGTAGATCGTCATTTTCGGAGCAATTATTGACGTAACAAGCACCATATCGTGTTTCTTCGCCTTCATCCTATCATGTTTTAATAACTGTGAGACCTTAGTCAAGCTTGCCAAGACAAACGGATTTTTTTTAATACGCTAAACCCGCCTAAGCAAGTATTCGCTGATCTATGGCTGTTTTATAAGCTGATGTGAATTGCATAGTACGCCCTGAAAATCCCCTTTCCTGTTAACGCGTTAGATGTTGTTTATATCAGTTTCGAGTACAGTGACTTAGTTAAATGAAGCTAGCGCTATCGCGTTTTGACCAAATCAGCTAGAATTTGTCACCAAGAAAACCAGATAAATTCTGCATCAGGTATTATTTACTGTTTTTCAATATCTTCAATACTGCATGCCGGATACCTGATCGCGGAAAGTTGGTGTTGGCCACCTCCCTTAGAACACAACATGTAACACATTATAGTAGAGCGGATTAGTCTCAAATATCGAAGGTATTGTGCACTTCTTGATAAAAGCATGAAACTTTCCACATTTGTTGTATATGTCACAAAGTTTATTTTAAGATGTGGAGCCATCGTCAATTTGGCCTCTGACGTCACCTATAGGTGAATGACGTCACACAATCAGAAAATCATATTATGTCTCAACGTGTCTTACTAATTGGATCATAAGAGACAGCTATTTGGTTTTTATATCTTTCAAACTCAATAAAAAGTTGTCAAGTACATTACCATATGATTTCAAACTAATTTCATTTTGTTTCTATAAATTTTGACCTTTGACCTTGACTAACCTTCAAATGCCATTTTTATGGTTTACAATGCTAAAATGTGCATTGAAGAGCACATTGTTATTCAATACGGTTGAATTCGAACTATTTCAGTTAATTAGAGAGTGTCACCGCCTCCTAAACATATTTTAGAAATAATACCTTATACATGTGTATTTGTTAGATTTGAGACTCAAACAAGTCTTAATCCAAATGGAATTGCGGTTTGAGGGCAATCAGTAATTTAACACTCGCCAGCACTAGAGCAGAGAGCAGTGCATTTTAAAGCATCCCGAACACACTTGCAAGGGTCCTGCACATCCCTTCCTACATCCGCAATGAATCAGCTCGTAAAAGGATATCGAAGCCTCTGGGGGTGTTGTTCCCACAGGTTTCCATCCTTCATTGTTACTCTTCCAGCCCCAGTTCTCAGGGTTTCGGAGCTGCCGATCTGGATTCAAGGCCTAATTCCAGATGTTTGCCTGGTAGCTTTCCCTTTTGATTTGATGTACGAGTGATGCTTGAGTCGCTGTAATGTTCTCAAGGCTTCTTGACTTTTGGCAAACAGGCTTTTCCTGGCATCGTTTACTCCCATTTGGTCATTTGTGCGCTTATACAGCAATGACTCAAATCACTCTATAACAGACGAGGTTGGACTGCAGTAAGACTTCAAACCTCCAGTTAGCTTCAGGATAGTTCTTCCATGTCTTCCCGGCTGTCTTCTTGCCTCTACCCCGAAATGCCAGGTAGAGTTGTGTACATCCGCGTATCTATAGATGTACAAGTTGATGCACAGGAATGAACTTGAAACTTTGTCCTGTTCCAAACATCACGTGCACCACAACTCGTCAGGCCTAATTCTGTCAAAACATGCAATCGCAACAACTACAACATCACTGTCACTGTGTGGACGCAAACTCTCCTTAAACCTTTGTTTACAGCATCTGCAACATGCAAGCGGAGACGGGTTTCTGCCTCTTTATGGGAACATGGTACCATGCTCAACACATCAGAGTCAACCAGTGAACGCAGCACATCCCTCACACTTGTTGCATAGATGGCCTTCTGCGTGGTTTTGTTGCTAGTAATTTTTGGCGAATTGCAGTTTTTCCACCTGCCGACAATGATGGTGGAGAAGACTGATTTCGTGAGCGAAGAACTGATACAAGTTGCCATCTCTTGTTTGACAGGAGTCACAGCCACGAGAAGAGATGACAATCATTCTTCAGTGAAAAAATCTGAATTATTTGCTTTGATGATATTTTTCCTGGTGGACGACAGAACAGGGCTAACTTGATTTTAGTCAGTGGTTCACTTATGGGAACGGTACCCTCTACAAGCATTTCCTCCACAAATTTGCCGAACTCTTCCTGGCCAATGGCTTCCACCGTTTGTACCGTTTGCTCACAGATGGTTGCATGATGTCCCGGGTATCCAGGACTAGAAGATATTTTCTTTCATCCAGAAATGGATTTTCCATCTCGTTAACAACTTCGAGTACTGACTTTACATCCTTCTTAAATGCTGCTTGTACACCAGGGTGCTGTTCATGGTGTTGATGCTAAACGTCTGGACTGTGTGCACCAGGTCCGCACTCCTCAGATTCTTACACCATTCTTGTAACTTCAGGACCAGCAGCCATCCAACGTCTAAGTGCTCCAGAGTTCTCCATAATGCCAATTACTCCGCCAGATCCATTGACTACTGCATTGTGTTGTTAGTATTGTAATAAACCTTTTATTATTATTTATTATTATTATTATTATTATTATTATTATTATTATTATTATTATTATGGCACTGGTCAGTTGCCATAGCAGAAAACTTGTTCCTTGTCTTGTGAACAACGAACTTGTCAGCATGGAATTCCACTGCAATGTCTGGATGTTTTGTAGACAGTGCCATCATGACACCAATGTGAACGGGTAGCCATCTTGAGTAGTGATTATGATCTAATGCAAACATCCAGGGAATAACTTTGGTAAATTATTCGACGCTGGTAAAGTTGGGAATCTCCTTCTCGTAGAGACCTGACATACAAAAGCAAGATGGCTTCTATAAAAGACAGGGTCTTCAACCAGTAGTTGAACTGGACACTCTGGTCCGCTCGTAGTGCACACAATTCTTCAAAAGGTACGGATTCCGTTGCAGTTGCTTTCGATACAGAACAGGTTTTGTGCCGTAATGAATAGAGACTTGCAGCTGTGACCTGATGCGCGTGCCGCGTCTTTGTCAAGTGGCTTGCTTTAGCGAACGAATCTACTGTACCAGGTCTTGCAATGCCTGCTTGAACTAGAGCACTTGTCCACCCACTGCCATCCAGTCAATTTCCAACCAACAACAAATATAAGTGATCAACACTGAATCAATACAAATCCACTTATCCACTGGTTAACAATTACACTTCAGTAAGAGGTTTAACAAATAATTGAACCTTCGCCATCTCTGTTCAATCTGATGTTAGTGTTTGTCAGCACTCTTACTTACTTCAAGGTTGCCATTTCAATGTGTACTAAAACAAGCAAAACACAAATCTGTCTTCTACAAGGGTAGTGTGCGAACTCGACTGTATTTGCTTGGTAAGAGCATAGATCTGCCACAAGAACAGGAACTTAGGGCGCTTTCCATTTGTCGGGTCTGGCCGGTCTGGCCAGTCAGTTCAGTGCCCTATGTTTCTATAAAAGCTTTTT
>JAOBYG010138094.1:0-10764 GCA_025403545.1 Epizoanthus stellaris
TGCCATTCAGTGCCTTGTAAGTTAAAAGTAAGATCTTAAACACGATACGTTGCTCTATTGGCAGCCAATGAAGCTCCATAAGTATGGGAGATATACCCATGGAAGGTCACTGGAGATACTGAAGGGGAGGCACTTCTCAGAAATCAAAGTGTTTAAAGAAAACTATGGGCCTCAACTGGAATTTTCAGGGGGGTTGGGGGTTTCTGCCAAAAACCCTTCCATGGGGGAGGTATGGATATTTCCTGCAACTACACATTATGGTTTGTATCCCAAAGTGTAACAGTAACTTAAAAGTGTAAAAATAAATAAACCATTACCTTAGTTTGTAATTCTTAACAATAATTATCGTACAAAAATTAAGTTTTATCTTTCTTCAAGTGAGAAAATTTCATTTTGTCGATCTCCATTGACAAACTGTGATGTAATAGTAAAATCTAGAGCAATCCAGAAATGTCACAGAAATGACTGTATCATGAAGAAATGACCGATTTTCATTTTTCAGAATTAACAGATCTGGATTTTGCAACTAAAATAATAGCAGAGACCATTTTCACTCCTTGGAGAACAAAAGCAAATGACACAATATTTAATTATAATAAATATTCCAGAAAAACTCCATTTTTCTCTGTTTGTTTCTTATAGCAACTCACACTTGTGATGTCAACAGGTCAAAACTTCAAAGCTTAGTATCATGAGAACTGGTCATCCTAGAATATTATTTATATCACAGTAATCAGTTTGACATCTACATGTAGAATCAGATAAAACAATAAAATCACTATGTCTTGTAAACAGGGTTCGTACTGATTTGAGATAACAAAATTCCAGGAGTTTTCTAGGAGTTTTCTAGGGTAGAAGAAATGTTTTTTCCAGGAGTCTGTCCACTATTATTTCACGGCACTAGTGGTTACAAAGATTCCTGCACTATAAACATTTTCATTCAACTACAAAATCACTGAGTTGTGTTCAAAGTTCAGACGTAAATTTTGCTAAAACTGTTTCCAAATCAATGATTAATTTACCAAAACACTAGTAACAGTTTGTGCAAGCCCTGGTCTGTTTTCTTCAAACATTTTCTATACAAACTTCCAAGAGTTTTCCAGGAGTAGAAGAAAAAACCCCGTTTTCTCCAGGAGTTTTCCAGGGCCCTGGAAGAAAATTATGAAATTCCAGGAGTTTTCCAGGAATTCCCGGAGTAGTGCGAACCCCGTTACTTTTTAGATATAGTTACATTTTAAAAATATTATCTTAGGCGCACTTGTTGAAAGGTTTACTACAGTTTACTTACTTGCCGAACACTGGGTTGAGTGTGTTTGGTACATAGTGGTCTCGCTCGTTCTTCTTGCTCTTGCCAAGTGAAACAACCAGGTACGGATCAGACTGCAAAGGGAAACAAACCATGAATATGATGTACCGGTACATCACCTACTTTCCTGGTAAATCTTCATGTTATCTACTAATTTGTATGGCGTTATATATTCAATATGAATATCATCACAGATAATGTAGAAATTTGTTGGGGAATACAATGGTTATCTTATCAAACGAAAGCCCCCTTATGGTATGAGCAGTGGCAGTTTGGATCAAACTGGATACTAAGAGGGGTTCCCAGGAGATATTTAGCACCACAGATCTCACCCAGGAGCGGTGCTATCAATTAACGGATTTGCGGATAACAGCTTTTCACGACCATGTGGTCTGACTGGGCTTTTTACGAGAATTAGAAGTTTGGTTGTGTTGTTGAAAGAACCAGAAAGTCGAGTCTTTAACGTTTGTGTCGTAATATACAATCTGAAGGAAACAGAACTATAGAGTCTTTTACAGATAACAATGAAATACCCTAAAGAGTCACTCGGAAAGTTACAGTGTATGGCAGTTAAAATTGTAGCATTTTTCTGTGTTTTTATGTGTAATTCTAAAGGTATTACGAAACCATGATAATTTACTCATCAAGAGTTTTCATTCGAATGCTCACACTGTTTTCTGTCCATGTACTGAGGCGTTGTGACATCTCACTCAGTTGTGAAAGGTACTTCAGGACTCAAAGTGTTAATAGTATTCACCAAGAGCTTTCATTTGAATGACCACATTTAAATGACAGGTTACAGTTATAATCTTGAAAGGCATTTTCAAGATGAAAGACATTTTCAAGATCAAGAGCACTTTGTGTTTCTGCCCATTTATTTAGAAGTCATAACATATTAGTTTGTAAAGGCAGTTGATTTAGCTTGATCTAGTATGCATAACTAGTTCTGCATAATTATAAATGATGTTACTTAATTGGTGTCAAATGATGTCTTATTAAGTAGGCTACAGCTACTAAAAAATTCATGTTAACTGTTTTAAAAACATATGAGATTAAAAAGGAATTCCCCCTTAATTCCTTTGCGAGTTTGAGTTTCATTGGTTAAGTGAACCTTGCTCTTTGGCTGGGGTTTCCTTGGACTGGTTGCAACAACTATCTTACCCAGTAACCAAATTACACATACTTACCAAACCACTTGCATCTTGGGGCATCAAATCTATAGCCTGTCGAAAGAAGGCAAATTAAGTTTACTGGGTTTAAATTCTAATCCAAATATATTACACTTCATTGTACTATTACATTCTCAACATGTTGTGGTTAGTGACTAAATGGTGATTTAGCTTCATATCCTATCAATGCTCGAGCACCAATGAGAGAATTCCAGATAAAGGTGTCTGGGTTAAATGAGATTGGACTGTATATCTTCGAAGTTTACCATATAGATTTATGCCAACACAGAATAATATCTGGTATAGTGAACAAGAATAGTCTAAAAACAGACTGCAATTTGGGAAACAACTCGAGTTTTCAACACTCCATAAAGGTCTAGTTTTCTTTCTTCTTTACCAAATAACTGAACACTGGGCAATATACAATCTAGCCGATGCAGTAGCTGGTTTGTGTCGGTGTGTGTGTGATTTTGTCTTTGTTATTATTGATATTATTGTTTGGCTTTTGTAAAGTATTGAATTGTAAATGTCAAGCTAAATAAAGAAATAAAGATTGAAAAACAAGAACAAGAATGGAGCAAATCACCAATTGCTGCCTGACCTTGATGACGTAAAGTCGGATCATACACTCCACAGGCTCACTGGGAGGCAGGTTCCTGATGATCCTCGGTGGAAGGGCCTCATTTGGATCACTCGGCAGAGGGTACACTCGGAATGAGCCCTGAAGAAACAAAACAGATAAGTTATGTCCATGACACGATTCACATACCAGGATCAAGTGGGGGTCTCACCATACGAAACAAAATGCAGAATCTGGCCAAACTCAAATGTAAACACGGCTAGTACAGTACAAACAAATGTTTGAACTGTTATCTGAAACAAGATGAACAGTAATTTCCAATGAGAGAATGACTGTTGCATCCACAAATTGCTAGCATGCGGGTCAACGTCAGCAGTTAAGTCTTACAGTATTTACATGTACATCAGTTTAAAATTACTCAATGTTTAAAACTTATAAAATGTGATTATTCATGAGCCAGATTTTTGATCAGAGGTACATGTGAGTTACCTAGCAACGATCCTTTACCCACCTTAAACTCTCCTACTACAGTTTCCGCTTCATCAGACTTGGACTTTGTCTTCCCACGATGGAAGAACAACGTTTCACAAAAGTCCTGGAATCCATTGAAGGGGTCAACTTTTTCAAGCTCGGTGTCGTAAACCTTTCATCAAATAAAATAGTGAAATCTTAGTTAAATTTATTTGATGGTAAAAGGACGGCACAAGAATGATGCAAGAAATTAGACAAAAAGCTTTCTAACAACAAACTGTGAGCGAAATCCTGAAGAAAAAACACAGTTTCATGTGCGAAAGAAAATAAACCATCTTCAGCAGCTTCATTATAAGCCAATAAATAGATCTACAAACACAAGATGTATGAATTTGATGGTAGATGTAGTAAACAGACTGAGAAAGACAAACAGACGGAAACAGAGACAGAGGGACAGACAGACAGACAGGCTGACTGACAAGAGACAGAAGACAGAAACTGTTTTACTCACAGAGCATATTGACCTTAAAATGATTTTAGATTCATCATACTGAAGATACCACACATCTCAAAATCAATGTTATGTCGCAAGCAACTCACAGTGATCTTGTCGTACCCCTTCTCCAAGTATGTTCCAGCTTTGGCCACGTCCCCAATTGATGCGTAATACTTGGACCACCAATCAATGTCTTCCTCCACTTCTTCCTACAAAAATCACCCAGAAATACATGTTATTTAACACTATCCCGCATTTCTTTCTCTAGATATTGCCACGAAATCTGTATCATTTAACACAGTCTCTCAATTCTTTCTCTAGGCGTCCCCACAAAATCCGTATCATTTACCGCTGTCCTCCAGTTCTTTCTCTGGACATCCCCACAAAATCCGTATCATTTAACACTATCCCCCAATTCTTTCTCTAGGCATCCCCACAAAATCTTTATCATTTAACGCTGCCCCCCAATTCTCTCTCTAGATGTCCCCACAAAATCTGTACAATTTAACACTATCCCCCAATTCTTTCTCTAGGCATCCCCACAAAATCTTTATCATTAAACGCTGTCCTTCAATTCTTTCTCTAGGCATCCCCACAAAATCTTTATCATTTAACGTTGTCCTCCAATTCTTTCTCTAGACGTTCCTACAATATCTGCATCGTTTAACACGGCCCCCAGTTCTTTCTCTAGATGTCCCCACGTAGTCCATACCATTTAACACTATCCTTACTTCTTTCACTAGATGTTCTCAGGAATCCATATAATTTAACATTTAATCTGCCCCCACTTACTATTACAGATATCCTAACAAATCCACCTTATTTAACACAATCCCATACTTCTTCTAACAGATCTTCCTTCCATATCAATCGACATGTCCTACACTTCTTCTTACTGAAAAATACGTGATTTAACATTCTCCTCCCCATGTTCCTCCATGATATATTAACACCGTCACCCTACTTCTTACAGCAATGTATCAGAAATCCATATTATTTCATATCTTGTATATATTAAATAAACAAGGTAAGCTGACAAATAACATTAACTCGAAAAACTATTCATTTTACTGAAGGGAGTGTGAATTGGAAGGAAGCTAAATGTATCTGCTATGTAAGCGCACTCTACTCTATGTGCACATTTCTTACTTTCTTCTTTTTCTTTTCTTCCTTGATGTCCATGATATGGGAAGACCCGCGAGTAGGTGTCTGCTGTAGAGCTAAAAGAGGCAATGCACAAAGTTGTATTTGTTTAGTTAAATCTTGCAACCACCGAAATCTTGGCAGAGAAATGTACAAGTAGAGTAGACAAGTAGTTTTAAAGTTAGCACGAGATTTTCGCCACTATTCATAGAGTAGACCTACTAGGGCTGCGACGAACCTTCGAACCTTTGTTCGTTCACCTTGCCTTCGAAGTTTTTTTCTTGACCTTCGTAGCTTCGTTTTGATCATGAAATTATTGCATTATTGAATAAATATTTTGATTCCTGGACAAGCTATCCTGAACTGGCAGTTGTTAATGCCAAAAAATCACCTAACATCGGAGTTCATGCAGGGAAGTTTACATTAGAAATGTGCTTGAAACTACCTTGAAATAGTTCGGTTGTTTTTCATCGATCATTTTTGTGTTGTTTTGTGCTTCATGAGTTTCTGTTCCTTCGCGTCTGTGACCACGTGAGAAATCTATATTTTAACTAAAACTTTCACTGATTACAATATAAAGAAACGAAGGTTTGAAGGTTCAAAGGTTCGTTCGAAAAACTCAACGAACCTTCGAAGGTTTTTTTGGGCCTTCATCCAAGCCCTAAGAACTACACATCATCATGGCTTAAACAGGGGTTCCACTCAATTGGAACATAACTTGTGGTATTTCAGCTGTAATCTACCTAAACCAAAACGATAAGCTGTTGGTTCCCCAACAGATGACGAGGCATACCGTGGATATGCCACTTGGGTTATGCCATTATTAATATCGCATCATCATTATCATCATCACCGTTATTATGATTATCATCACCAACAACAACAACAACACCAACAAAACCATCGCCGACATATCACCTTGATGATGATGATGATGATGAACATCAACAATGCTGTCACCATAACCACACCTATCATTATCTTCATCATTAGCACAATCAACATCATCATCATCTTCATCATCATCACCAGTTTCTAGCAGAAACCATTTGGAAACAGTAATACAATTTATACAAGATAACTCACGCATTGTACACATGAGAGAGCTTATCCTAACAACAGCCAAACTGTGAGCTCACCTGTTGCATCACCTGAATCCTCCTGGCAGAGAGCTTCGCATCTATATGGGCCCAGGGACTTGAGCCAGTGAATGCCAACCATTGGCTTTCTCCCAAATGAGCGGTTGTCTCGAACCTTGATGTTCATTGGTGGTGTGTACAGTTCTTCTTTGGGTAGATACTGGAAAAAAGGGCAGATACATGTACCTCAGTTGTACTTTACACACAGCATTACAAGTGCAGCCATTTCATAATGATGACCTAGAGTAGTACAAGATTTTGCCAAAAAAGTTGATTGACTAGTCTATTAGTTTATTAGGGAAGTAGTTCTGTAGACTTGTTTTGTCTTATTATAAATTATATTTCAGCTTTGTGTCATGCCTTAATTTGTAAATTCAAACCTCTGACCTAATTACACATCATCACATTATCAATCAGCCAAATCGAAGTTGGTTACCATGGCACCGAAAGTGAAATAGCTGTATTAACTGTTCGTGATTGACACTGATTACAAAAGTGGTGTTTTAAGACATGTCTTGCAGTTAACAGCATACACGAGTCATGTTATTCCTTCATATAGTCACATTTAAACATGAAAAGAAATATATACGTAAAAATCAGGGCCTCATTTTTGAGGAGCGCGATCACACTCGCGCGCCTTGGCGCTCCTCAAAATATTTCCAGGACGGTACTTTTTTGCACGCCTTGGCAATTAGCAGCGTCGAATGAAAACAAAATACTTTTTTTTTAAAACCTGTGGAGCCTTCAAAGATTTTTCTAGCTACAATATCGGTCATGAAATAAGTTTGAGATAAACAAGATTTCATTACCAAGCAGTCACTTTTGCCAACAAGGGCACGACCGCATATTTAAATGTTCGTCCATTCGCATGAACTGCCATATTTTTTCTTTAATAGATCACGAACGATACAGTAGTGTCTAGCAGTCGCTATCAAAGCAAAATTAAAGCAAAATGAAATTACATGTGATACGCTTGCGGTTTGTTGTCGAACGAAACTTGAATAAACAACTGCATGTTGTCGATTTCTGCCAGACACGAGGTTTGAGTTTAATATTCAAACACCGCAAAAGTCATAAGATATAAACATGATCTGAACTGATGAAGAAATTCAACTACCGGTACTCATCCGTGTCTATTAAAAATCATATTTTATCTTTGACAAAACTCAGCAATGAGTGATATTAGCTCATTCAGTGTAGAATTCAAATACATCAAAGGTACCGCACCAGCCAAGCGGAAATTCTTTTGTTTGAATTGAATTCAACACGACAGAAATGCGACCGTTTGAAAAGGGCGTACAGAATGGTTAGTTTTGAATGAAAGTGGTGAAATTGACATCAAACTAAAAAAAACTAACGTAAAATTTATGCAAAAGCAAACTTATCAGAAACAAATTATTCCCAGTTTAACTTGGAGAGCACAAAACCTTAGTATTAAGTTCAGTATAATTATCTGTGAACAAAACCTCTCACTGTTGAGAAATGCCTCTGTTACCTTTCAGCACACAAATAACTTGAGGACACAAAATCCTCCATCAACGGGAGAGAAATCACTGATCCCTGTCCGAGATGGTTGTTGACTTCATTGTGGTTTTCAATACAGACACACTGGCTAGACTACATGACGATTGACCGCACCTGCACTACACCCAAACTGAATGAAATTTGAACAATGTTTTGTTTAAAAAGATTGAAACATTTCCTCAGCGTTGACAAAGTGTTTTAACAAAAGGTTAGCCCATTTCATAGACGGGATAACATTTAAATTTGTGTTTTAACAGCAATTTTGCACACTGTTTCTTTTTCGCTCATGTATAAGTCGAGATAGATTTTTGGGGGTCAATTTGAAAAAAGCCATATTCTGTTTGCAGCACAAGTAATTACTTTATCATGTTAACATTACTGTCAAAAGGCCTATTTCAGTATTTAGAGCAAATGCATGAAGAGTGCGATTTGCACGCCTGGAAAACCCCAGGAGAGTAATTTTCAGCACCCCTAACATTTACAAAAACGAGGCCCTGCGTAAATAATGCCAAAGTATATGTTAGCACCGATGGTTACAAATGTACGGTACATAATCAATTAAAGTACATAATCAATTAAAGTCCGTATGGTATATTCGTTAACTTCAAAGGTCTTGAAATATGAATATTAATTATATGCAAATTAGTCCGCCCTCTCGGGTTTTTTTTAGGCTGGCTAGAACACTGGTACTAGTCCATGTCTTGTTGAGACAGTGGGTGGAGAGAAACAAACTGCATTTATAGTTGTTGAAAGTGCACTTTATTTCAGATGAGTAATCTAATAAGCCAGAAGGTTCCCAAAGTCTATATATATATTTGTAATAGAGGTAGTAGCATCTTTACTTTGTTTTATATGCATTAATAATGAAATATTCCCCATATAGTTCTAGAATTAGACAACAGATGCAGTGGTGTTATCAAGATCAACATTGCTAACATCAATCCATCCATTAGTCAATCAATCAACCAATTAGTCAATCAATCAATCAATCAGTCAGTCAGTCAGTCAATCAATCAATCAATTAATCAATCAATCAGTCGATCAACCATTTTCACTGAAACAATATGTCACACAACAAACAGTTGCTTACAACATCAAAGAAGAACAGAGGCTGGTCGAAGTTTGGATTCCTCTGTGTGTTCTTGATAACTGTTGAATGTATCACGTGACCACCACACTCGAACTCAATGCTGGGTGACGAAACACTGGCCAACTGAAACTTCTTCATGTTCCTGACTCCCCAACACAGCACCTACAGTAGAAACAATGGAAATAATATTAGTTTGTTAAAATAAATAAATATTTTAACGATTTATATACACTACATTGTTTGCATTGTCTATGAAATATTAAAAATATCAATACATACTAAAATACACCAGAATACAAACTGAATTAAAGTGAAGAGTTTATCAAGCATTCAGACTGTGTACAACACCGCAATTTCGTCTAAATTCTAAGTTATGATTGACTGGTTGTTATTCTCTTATAAGTTGGACTTGGATTGCTATTCATACAGATCCTTCAACTCTGCAGTTACACATGTTATGTTATTTTTTCAAAAACGAGTGCGAGTGTTTGACGAGAGGTTCCAAACTCCGAGAAACATGAAGCGGCGTCGTGCTTTATTGTTTCGAGGTGTTTGGAATGCCTCGTCAAACACGAGGCACGAGTTTTTGAAATAACTTCTCCAATGAATAGAATATTGTCACATAGTCCACAAAAGAATTTTATGGTCGATGATTTTTTGCAAAATACATTATTAAAATGGTTGATACAAATGACATTCACAATTTGTGCGATTGATTGTGTAATCGACTAGATAGCCTAGTGGTAGTGTAGTGGTAATAAAAAGGTAGTGGAGCAGTCCAAGGCCTAGTTGCGAGGTTCGAGTCCCACTCTCGGCACGAAAAAAGAGAAAAGTCATTTTTATAATAATCATACCGCAGTTTTGCCTTATAAATATTTAGATTAAGACATCTTTATCCCTTGGGTTAGAATCAAACGAGTGTTTGACGCTGTTCCAAGACTCATCCACCTGACCAAATGCGGTGTGCTGATTGGCCATACAGATCATGAATAATTAATGAGGTTGAGAAATACGCACTCCGTTCTGCTTCCTCTGGCCTAACCCTGACGAAACTTGGCTGCAGAACGAAAACATATAGCGTCCGCTCCTTTTTTGTTACTGCTCCAACTCTGTGCAACTCCCTCCCCGTAAAACTAAAAGAAGCTGAGACACTGTCATCTCTTAACAAAATGTTAGAAATGTATCTTTTTAATCTATAGTTTTTCTAGTGACTTGGCCTTAATATTTATTATTTTCAATTGTAATGTTTTTTATATTAGTCTTCCTTCCTTCCTTTATAAATACATTACATTGTAAAAATTAAAAAGCGCGTGGAGATTTTGTGGGACTGCGCCTTAAAAGAAGGGTTTTTTATTGTTATTAAAATTCAGGAGTTTCGAATATGTAAAATACGTACCAGATACAGTGTGCGTGGGTTCCAGAATAGTCTTGACGCACTGTATGGTGTGTTTACTGTCCTCTTTGACCTGAGCGGTGTATCCCGTGGGACATACAGCACATTTCTTTTTCTTGCTTCCCGCGCACACCCAACAGCTATCGATGAACCGGCAACTTACTGAACAGAAACGGAAAAAATGTCAATCTCTATATGAGCTAAACTTACAACAACAACAACAACAACATCATCATCATCTTTATTACAAGATAAATGACTTAAAAGTTACTCAGAATAACTAAAATGCAAATGATCTACAGTGTTATAAAGACGATTGTTACATGCTATGCAAGTCGTGTCTGAAATAGAGCTATCTGATTGGACAGTTCCGTATTCGTGACAGTCTACAAATGAACTGCGGCACTCACATCCGGGCCAGTGGTCCATAACTAGTTGTGGACTGCTCAGTTA